>JABUQX010006697.1:72500-77500 GCA_015478945.1 Trachelipus rathkii
GCTAATAAATTAATTAGATAATAAATAAATTAATAACATATGAGCTCGTGACTGGAATGATTAGGATATGAATCAAAGAATCAGATTTGAAGGATGAAAATTTTAGGTCTCCCTTACGTATGAGACTAGCGTGTGTGATTGTAATTAGGCTATTTAAAATATTGACACATCTTGTTGTAAGTTTTGTTGTGACATCAACTTTGTTCTCCTTCATTTCTATCATTCGCTATATATTTTATTACAGTCCTTATCACTAAAGATTGCAACTGTCTCGATCATATCGAAAAATGTGAGGCTTGATTCGCAACCATCGAATAAAATTTTAATAATTTTTTTAAGATGTAACAAAACATCTGCGTTCTGATATTGAGGAAAGGAGGATGCCGCGTGTCTATCAGTGTTAATGTAAAATCAAGGGATATAAAGCAATTTAAAATCGTAATTTTTTTTTCTTGATGATTTTTAAACCAGCTAGACTTTTGTTTTTTGTTTTTTTTTTAACAAAAGTTCACACCTCTATAGGAGGGGAACTTCTTTAGGTAATTTCTACCTAGGAATCGATCCCGGGCCCTTGCCATGCGACTCTGTCGCTCTACTGACTGAACCACGGTATTTAGACTGCAAGTTCGTGATTCATAGATCTATATTTATCAATCTTAGTAAAGTAATTGCATCGATAGACATTGAAAATCTTCCGAATTTGTAAATGAATTTGATCTATACTGTTATATTGAGGACTTGATAATCTTAACATTGATTTTATGTTATGGAAAAAGGAATAGGGAAAGCAAGAATCTAAAAATTTGCCAACTAATGCTTTTGACTCCTTAAATGAATCAAATTCGAAACTTTTCCAAAACATTTTTGGATTGTTAAGAATTTTGTCTTTTATTCCATTCACTACATTCACTCCAAAATATTAAACTACTCAGTAAAGACTCAAAACCTGCTTTAGCAATTCCACAAAAGCGGAAAGACTAATAGAACTGGATTTGATGAGTGTTCAGTGTAGCTACACAATAAAAACCGAGAAAATAATCAGTAATTTTGTTTCTAAGAGAGCTAGAATAAATTTATAAGTTAATTAATAAAATCTGCTTTTGAAATTGCTATCAACGATAGATTATATTGATTATATTATTTCGTTAGGATATATATATATATATATATATATATATATATATATATATATATATATATATATATATATATATATAAAGAAAAATATATATATATATATATATAATATATATATATATATATATATATATATATATATATATATATATATATATATATATATATATATATATATATTTTTTATATATATATATATATAATATATTGGTAATTATAGGAACGTCAATAACTGATAATGGGAAAAGACTATATTAAAGTTTTTTTTTGATTTTTTGAAGGAATTTTTTCCAGTTTTGAGTCCTCTTTTAATTTGCATTTTAAATGTGTTTTACCTACGCGTAATGCAAACTGGTCATCGTCGAGGTGAAAGCAAAAGAATGTGTATCATTTAATTGTTACTTTTCAAAAAAAAAAAAAAATAAATAAATAAATCGTATTTTGAAAATATTCATATGGTAGAATTTCTAGTTGGCTATTTAAAATGTTGTTGTTACAATTTGGACATCTCTTTTGACTGCATAAGTGACATAGGATTACTTGTAGCACTTTGGATTCATTACCTGTTACTTGTCGCGACTGGAATTTTTTTTTGACACAACAACCTACTGCGCTTATCACGGCGCTATATGAAAATGAACCTTTAACTTTGAGCGGAATCAATTGTTCTACGTTTTTTTTTTGTTTTTTTTTTTAATATAGAGTCCTTAGAACTTTAATCAGATTAAAACATTACAACATAAGAAGAAATCACTTTTCACTTTTGTTTATTACTCCTCTAATACCATAAATTTCCAATAGCTGTGTAAATGGAGTTTCTATCGTAATGTTTCATGAATTAGCCGATTTTTTTTTCTCTTAAGAAATTTAACATCCTTGTTCAACAGGATCGATTTTTAGAATCATTTTATTGGAAACTTCTCAACCATACGAGAATGGTATTCATTCTCCAACTTTATTTTTAATTTCTTAATCTTATTCGTTTGTTGTTACGCTCCATGCATATGCTTGCGTCTGTCTTTGCTTGCTTCTTATAAGTGGAAGTGTGTGAGCGAATTATTATTATTATTATTATTATTATTATTATTATTATTATTATTATTATTATTATTATTATTATTATTATTATTTCTGCTATAAGAAACTCGTTTCTTGTCAGTTTTATTCCAATGCAATTAAAATTCCTTTCATGCTCTAATGAGATTATGTCAATAATTTGTTGTTGTTGTTTTTGTTGTTGTTTTACTTAAGTCAATCAATTTGTTACTACATCGTTATACCATGGAGATGTCTCTGACTCAGTGAGTTTTGGGTATGGCGTGTCTTGTGTGTGTTGTGGTCAATCAATTGAATTTTTAATGTATGTTTAATGTCATATATATATATATATATATATTCACATATATATATATATATATATATATACTTATATATATATATATATATATATATATATATATATATATATATATATATATATATACTTTTATACCATTCAGTGCTACTTATTTTTTATTTAATTTTTTAATAGTAATTCAAAAAAGTTCTTAATCTTAGGTCTGTGGAATCGGGCATAAGATTGTAAGAGGATCCTAAACCGATATTATTGAATTGGCGATTCCAGTTCAGATTTCAATTATATATATATATATATATATATATATATATATATATATATATATATATATATATATATATATATATATATATATATATATATATATATATATATATACTATTTATATATATATATATATATATATATATATATTATAACTAATTTCTGACGTCATTGGTAACACCCTATTTGTAGCGAAGTAATTTTCCTAGATATATTCGCTTCATATATGTATGTGTGTGTTTGTGTTGTGTTTTTGTGTGTGTGTTTGATATCAGAGAGAAGGACAATCATAGTTGAATATCTCGTTTTCTGTGTGATCGTTTTCTTCTTTCAGTTTTACGTAGACTTTAGTGGAAAGTAGTTCGACTCCCGTTTTCTCTGTGATGGTTTTTTTTTTATTTTTATTTTTTTAAATTGCTATTATTATTAAAATTATTTTTAATCCCTCGTTCATCCCCTCGTTTTTTTTCGTTTTTCTTTTTGTTTTTTTTGTTCTGAATGTGTATGTATTTCAGTCTTTGATTTACTTTATGAAATTGGGAAATTATTTTATTATTGAAAGATGAATTTTAAGGGAAAACACTTGATTGCTATATATATATATATATATATATATATATATATATATATATATCTTTGTATATATGTATGTATCTTTAAATGTATGGATTTAAATTAATTTTTGTATATATGTATTAAATCTATAAATAGCTATGTATATATATAATAACATATAATAATAATAATAATATATATATATATATATATATACATTTAATGATTTAATGTAATAATAATAACATACTCTTTATATGCTTGCATAAAATTAACATCTTTAATATAGATATGTAATATAGCATATATAATAATAATATATATATATTTAATATGTAATAATATATATGTTTGCTATAGAATATATATATGTATATATAAATATATATATTAATATATATATATATATATATATATATATATATATATATATATATATATATATATATATATATATATATATATATATATATATTAAAAAGAAATTAAAAAATCAAAAAATATTTTGTAATTGTAATACGTTATTATGATTTAAATAATATTTTCTTCTTATTTTCTTAAGACTTGAGAAATAATTAAGGGCTTATAATGACTAATATTATTTATATTAGAAAGATGTATATAAGTAGTTCAGTACATAAAATAAACATTAGAAAAGAAATAAAATGATATAAATGCGTGGAGTCGCAAATATATATATATATATATATATCGATAAATATTTTTATTTCCATAACATATCTGTTTATATATGTACTTGAGCTCTTTGAGAAGGATATATAACCTTATATATATATATATATATATATATATATATAATAATAATATTGTCTAGCGGCGACGCTGTTGTCGATGGTTCGGGTCTGGCGCGAGTGAAATTTTTCTCCGTTATAATATATATATATATATATATATATATATATATATATATATATCATATATATATATATATATATTTCTATATATATATATATATATATATATATATATATATATATATATATATATATATATATATATATATAAATATATATATATATATATATAATGGGCGAGTTTTTCTTTCCATAACGCGTTTAATAAGTAGCAACACGCATTTTGAGTTTTCACTTTTTTTCACCCCCTTAAATAACGAAATGCAGACTTTAAAGTCTATCTAGAATCTAGCTTGTCTATCTGTCAAATTGTCTGAGCTTGGTTTGCTTGTAAAATTTATATTTAGTTGACATTCCGTATTAATGTTACATACATTAGAGCATCATTGGAAACAGAAAAATCCTTGAAACTGAACTTTTCTTCCTTTCTCTTTCTTTGAAGCTATTTCAAACCTGCCTTTATATATATATATATATATATATATATATATATATATATATATATATATATATATATATATATATATATATATATATATATATATATATATATATGTATATATATATATATATATATATATAAAATAGTATATATATATACTATATATATATATATATATATATATATATATAATATATGTATATATATATATATATATATATATATATATATATATATATATTTATGTTACTAATATATAATATATATATATATATATATTTTGTTTTTTTATTTATATATATATATATATATATATATATATATATATATATATATATATATATATATATATATTTATATACAACTATAT
>JABUQX010006697.1:82500-90000 GCA_015478945.1 Trachelipus rathkii
ATATATATATATATATATATATATTTATATATATTTATTTTTTTTTGTGTTTTTGTTATATATATATATATATATATATATATATATATATATATATATATATAGTCAATATAATTATACTTATACATATATATCTTTATATATATATATATATATATATATAATATATATATATTTCGAAGTAGCGCAGCTACTTAGTCGTGTTTCTGATAGCATTGAATTTAAGGCAAACATGCAGAACCTTTTTCCTCCTCCGGGTTCTTGCGACCACCTATATCCTGGTCTACTTACATGTTTGTTAAGTAGGATCAGCCTCCACCTTTGAAGTAAAGATATTTTGTGGATTTTTATATTGTCCCAAATTGATTGAACTTTTTAGCCATCCTACTATGATATTAATTGGAATTGCTATTGCTTGGCAGAAGGGAGTCCCCTAGAAGGCTTGATAATCATTTAATTTGGGAGACTTTTTGTTTATGCATTGAGGTATAAATTTAATTTTTTTTATCCTTGAACTAAATTTCCGAAACCTCGATTTAACTTAGACTGTTCTTGTACTTTTTTTTAACAGTGAAACTGCTTTCAAAATATCATTGTCTTCAAAATTCCGAGACATTTTTGTCCCCAACTTCTCATTCAGTTTCTACACTATTTTCTAAACTTATTTCCGATATTCTTTATCTTCACTGAATATCAGCAGTTGACGACAGCTATCGTTTTACTTTAAATATTAATTGTTTTATTCTCTTGAATCTGTTCTATCCATTACTTTTTTCTCATTTTTTTACTGTTTGTTATCAAATTGTTAATCATTTTATCACCTATGTACTTTTATTAGATAGAGCATGGCCCTCCTTTCATCTATATCCTATTAATTTTAAACTTGCCAAAAAATCTTCCCGGTTTGTGTCAATTTGTTGAAAAAATAATAATAATAAAAAATAATAATAATGAAAACAATAATCAATGCGAGGGCGTTAGCCCTCGCTCATAGCCACCTTCGAACCAATGCACATGCCAATGCCCATGCCCATGCCCATGCCCATGCCCATGCCCATGCCCATGCCCATGCCCATGCCCATGCCCATGCCCAACGTCGCGAGCGTAGCGAGCGGAGTGAGCCCAACAAACGCACGGCAGCCCGTGCTCATGGAAAAGCTTGCTCCGTTAGGAGCAAGAGATGCGTAGCATCGTTGCTTGTTACTATTTTAATTTTCAATTGGAAGTCGACGAAACAACAGATAGTAGATGCTAAGTAAGTATAGGTGGTCTTTGGGGCAACTGATCTCTGATCCTATCTAGTATCTCTTCCCTAAGACTATATTATCATTGAAAATATGCAAAACAGACCTCATACTTTATAAACTATTCCCGAGGCATCTTTCTCCCGGACTTTTATTGGGAAGCTTATTTTGTTTATTTCTATACATGCTTGTTATAGATTTGTGCCTTAACATCTCCTGAATTCGTTCACATCATTTCTATGACTTGCTCCATATAGAGAGATTCTTCGCTCCTGTGTGGAGTACGCCTCTCATGTTTAGGATGAATCTACTTATATAGTTCTTTTTTGATAAAGTGATGTATTCTTTCATGTTTTCTTGTGCCATTCTGTAATGGAACACGATTCCATTTTAATATTTGTTTTCCGCTTTATATTAAATGCTTTCTAAAGACATTGAGTACTATTCCAATTTTTGGTTTAGTTTTCGTCATATGCCTTATTCCTAATGAGTGGTGTTTTGCGTGACACTCTTCCACTATATATATATATATATATATATATATATATATATATATATATATATATATATATATATATATATATATATATATATATATATATATATATATATATATATATATATATATATATATATATATATATATACCTCTGTATATTTAGAGAGAGAGAGAGAGAACGTTGTAGTAGTATGTTTGGCGTGTCTAGTCTCCAAAATACATGCTGGGAAAGTGATTAAAGCTAAATTTTATATCATGGTTTTTATTCCCTTAATTAAATACGGCTTATCTTGAAACTATCATTTTCCTTTCTCCTTTGTATAAAGGCTTTAATTTTTTGTTACTTTTCTCATTTCATCAAAAGTTTTCATCTTATTAATTTCTTCTTTACACGAATTCCATTTTCAGTATTCCCATCACTCCCCCCCCCCTCTTAGTATTTAATTTACACGTTGAATCAGAGGGGTTTTTTTTTCTGAAGTTATTGTTACTATTCTTTTGTTTCCTATAAAGACTTAAAAAACACCCACATTGAAAATTGATGCGGTTTTAAAGTATACTATATAAGGGAAATTTTGGCATTGTTTTAGTTTCTTTTGATATTTCTTTGTAAAAATTTGCTTGTCGTGTAGAAAACTGTAGATGAAGGAAAATTAATGAAAAAAAATATCAACTCGTATTATTAGGGTTATTTACCATTAAATTTGAGAGGATTCTTTTTAATCTATGTTCTTCCTTTTTGTACTCACTTGTTTAGGGTTAAAATAATATATATATATATATATATATATATATATATATATATATATATATATATATATATAGTTATAGTATATATATATATATATATATATATATATATATATATATATATATATATATATATATATATATATATATATATATATATATATATATATAGTTGTAGGAAATTTGTTCAAACTTGAATCGTAAAAATGTAGTAATGTATTATTAAATGTTAACCTTCTCTCTAGATTTCTCAGAATTCTTGTAATTTAATTCATTAAAATGTGTTACGAAGGCTCGAATGAGAGAGTAACTGTTCATACGACTATAGATCACGTTACAGCTCACTGACAGGTAGACACGCAGCCCCAAGCCATGATGTTACTTTACCCCCTTCTTGCTCAACAGTAGGTCAAGCCCAGGGCTGTGGAAAGAACTAATTAAAAAGACAAAACAAGCAACGATAAAGTTATGATTATTCCTTTTCGTGTTTGTAGCAAAATACGGTTTAAATGGAGTTCTGACATAATTTGTTTGCAATGCAATTGATTTTGTAATGCTATAATAATCACAAATATTTTAGACCACCACAGTCGTTTTATTTGTTTGTTCTTCATACAAAAGTGTTTAATGTCGTATGTTGACGTAAACTCACACTTTCGTTACTCTTATCCTTATAGGTTGCGATGCAGTAGAACAAGCTTATTATTACGCACTATTATATTCGTCAGTCATCAGTTTTAATCATTATCCAATTACTTTAGCAAAAATTAAATTCCCCTCTAATACCTTAACCACAAAAACTACAGCAACAACACATTCTTGCTAACTTTACTATTTTGACTGGTGTATTCCAAATTTAAATGAGTTAATCTGTTACCAATCCCAAAAAGTACTTGGGTAAATTGCCTTGGGATGTCATTTATACGAGACATTTTTAATACCTCTGCCTTTTTTTTCTTCATACTGAGTTTCCCCTCGCCAGTGTTTAATTAATATATATATATATATTATATATATATATATATATATATATATATATATATATATATATATATATATATATATATATATATATATATATATATATATATATATATATATATATATATATATATATATATATATATATATATATATATATATATATATATATATATATATATATATATCTTTCTTTCTTTCTTTCTTCACCTTCCTCTTTGCCCCAAGATTGGGGGTAAGGTGCTGTACAAGCATCGGAAAAAAAAAGCAGTAGGAGAACATGACAAACGTCGAAAAGAAAGCCCAGCCTTACCGCCCCCTCTGTACCATTAATTAGTGAGAGCTCGTCACAGACAGAAAATCCACCCTAGAGCATCATGGGACCGAGCGACGGACCCTCACTATGGTAAATCGTTAATGTAAGGGTTCATCCCCTGGCCCAGGTGGGGCCACAACCCCCGCCCCCCATACAAAACCCCCGCCATTCTCTCCTTATGCACCTTATTCTCGCCTCTGCCAAAACTCACATTTCTTCCTTCAGACATTCGTTCACCGACTCAATCCACTTTCTCTCCGGGTCCCCCAGCCGGTCGGTTCCCAACACCACCACTATACATCCGCTTAACCAACCTACTATCATTCATCCTTTCCACATGACCAGAAACCATCTCAACATACTTTCATTTATTCTCTCATTTACCCTTTCATCACACCACTCTCTAATACGTTCATTCCTCATTTTATCAATTCTTCTTCTCACACCTAGCACACCCCTAAGATTGTCCATCTGAACACATTGAACTTTAGATCTATACTTCTTATTCCAGACCATAGTCTCACTACCATACAATAACACAGGTAACAACATACCCTCATGTAAGACCCTAGCACACTCAAGACTTAGTCCCTTTGCATTCACCAATGATTTAATTGCACCAGCCACCTTCCTGCCATTCACAACTTTCCTACTACACTCTGCATCATCCGTTCCCTTCTCATCCAACATATACCCTAAATATTTAAACTCAGACACTTGTTCTAGCTGCTCACCATCTAACATAACTTCACACTGAGGAGTGTCCTCACTCACAACCAAAACCTTACTCTTATCCACGTTTACTTTCAAGCCCCTCCTTTTACACACCCTGCCAAATCTCTCTATCAATCCTCTCAAACTCTCTTCAGATTCGCCACACAGAACCAAATCATCCGCATATAATAGGTAGGGCACCTTCCACTCATCTCCATTCTCCACCATTCTAACACCATTTCCTGCCATCCCCACCTCGAATTCTTTCATAACCCCATCCATATACAAATTGAATAACCAAGGAGACATAACACAACCCTGTCTTACTCCGCTATTAATCCTAAACCAATCACCATTGACACCATTTATTCCTACACACGCTTCACTATCGTCATACATACTTTTGATTCCATTCAGAAGCCTACCACCAACAACATATATCACTAACACCTGCCATAACGCTTTCCTATTAACTCTATCATACGCCTGTTGCAAATCCATAAAACCTAAATACAATTTATTCTTCTTCTCCCTCATTTTCTCAATCATTTGTTTCAATGTAAAGATTTGATCCACACATCCTCTACCACTCCTAAACGCACCTTGTTCTTCACCAATCAGTCCCTCAGTCACTGGACGCACTCATTCGACCAAACCAGCATATACCTCCCCTACAACACTCAATAAACTTATTCCCTATAATTTCTACAAAAGTTCCCCTTTTCTCCCTTACCCTTATACAAGGGTACTATTACTGCCTCTCCTCTCCAACTCTTTGGAACTATACTCCATAAACGCTTTATTACTCAACTCAAATCCAATCAATCACCATCTCGCCTCTGCTCTTGATCATTTCTAATTAGTAATTTCATTCCATACTCTGCAGGATTTACTTCCATTCTTCAATCTCTTTCTCACCCTAATGCATTACCTCCTCCTTACTAAATACCTGATCCCAAAATATCTATTTCATCTTACACCATCAAACTCCACGCACATTCACAATCGCCTCTTCATTATTGTTAATGTTGCAGATTTTCCAAGTGTTCTTTCCACACTCCTAACATCCATTTCATCAGCTTCGCAGCACTTCATCCCTATTCATTATTCTAAGCAGATTCCCTTATTCTCATTCTTAACCTTCGCGCTTCCTTCCAGAAGAGCTTCCTATTTCCCTTGTATGTCCCCATTCATCCTCCTTCCAAACTGTTCATTTACCTCTTGTTTTCTCCTACGTATACACCTTTTAGTATTTCTTTTTTCCTCCTTATATAATTCCAAGCATCTTTCTTTTGAATCTTCATCATTTGCTTTTAGTACATTCAACCACGCTTCTTTTTTACCTTTAACCGCTTTCATCACCTCTTCATTCCACCATTCGCTGTTAACATTCTTACTTCCTACTTTAGCACATCCACACACTTCCTTTGCACTACTAACAATTGCTTCCTTCATTTGCCCCCAGATTTGTTCAGTATCAACTTGTTCACATTCAACTGTTTTACTAGCGAGCGCTCTTACATACTTATCCTTATTGTCTTGCTCACTTAACTTCTCACTCTTAATTTTACCTACTTCCTTTCGTATCACCTTCCTCTCCATCCAAGCCCCCACTAACTTAATTTTACATAGAACATAATGATCCGATAATCCCATTCCTAAACCCCTAACTGATTTAACATCCAACACATACTTCAACATCTCCTTCTTCACCAACACTAAATCAATCATACTTTTCACTTCGATACCATCTCTACCTATACCAACTCTAGTATACTTATGGATACTCTTGTGTTTAAAGAAAGTATTACTTACACACATACCTCTCTTCACAGAAATCAATCACCTTCCTACCATTCTCATTTTCTCCCGCCACCCCAAACCACCTGTTATACCATCCCTTTTTTGATCACCTATCCAACCATTCAGGTCCCCAACACTATCAATCTGAAGCTCCTACTCACCCCATCCAAAACATCATTCAGATTATCCCAAAAATCGTACTCTCTTCAACGTTTCCCTCAGATGGACCATACGTCACAACCACACATACCTTGACCTTTTCAAACTTAAATTTAACCATTAGAATTCTAGGACTCACACAATCAAAGTCTACCATAGCTTCATACCACAGGTCACTCATCAAAATTGCAACTCCTTCTCTTCCTCTCTCATTCTCTTCCACACCAGCACGCACACATTTCACATCACACCACTTAATTTCACCTTTTCCTTTCATCTTTGTTTCAGTCACAGCGAGCAAATCAAATTTGCCCTTTCTAAATACATTCATCACCTCTCTCCTCTTCTCCTCAACATTTATTCCTCTGACATTCCATGTACCCATACGATTCATACAATTTCGCCGAAAGTTAGAAGGTCGTTTACGGCGATCACGACCTTCTCCGAGGCCTGCATTAGCATTCCTGGCAAGAAATAGATGGTAGTATATATATATATATATATATATATATATATATATATATATATATATATATATATATATATATATATATATATATATATATATATATATATATATATATATAGAGAGAGAGAGAGAGAGAGAGAGAGAGAGAGAGAGAGAGAGAGAGAGAGAGAGAGAGAGAGAGAGAGAGAGAGAGAAGAGAGAGAGAGAGAGAGAGAGAGAGAGAGAGAGAGAGAGAGAGAGAGAGAGAGAGAGAGAGAGAGAGAGAGAGAGAGAGAGAGAGAGAGAGAGAGAGAGAGAGAGAGAGAGAGAGAGAGAGAGAGAGAGAGAGAGAGAGAGAGAGAGAGAGAGAGAGAGAGAGAGAGAGAGAGAGAGAGAGAGAGAGAGAGAGAGAGAGAGAGAGAGAGAGAGAGAGAGAGAGAGAGAGAGAGAGAGAGAGAGAGAGAGAGAGAGAGAGAGAGAGAGAGAGAGAGAGAGAGAGAGAGAGAGAGAGAGAGAGAGAGAGAGAGAGAGAGAGAGAGAGAGAGAGAGAGAGAGAGAGAGAGAGAGAGAGAGAGAGAGAGAGAGA
>JABUQX010006697.1:95000-97500 GCA_015478945.1 Trachelipus rathkii
TATATATATATATATATATATATATAATATATATATATATATATATATATATATTATATATATATAATATATATATATATATAATATATATATATATAATAATTTTTACGATTTATTTGAATATTTTGCACTTTCTTTATAACCATGCTTGATTGCTAAAGCAACATTAATTTTTTTTATGATCGTTCTTGGTTGTTTTGGTAGCTCGTCCCGTTACAGAATGTCTTATAAAAGATGTCTTCTACCCCTTTCATTAGCAGTTTGTAAATATATATATATATATATATATAGTATTATATATATATTATATATATATAAATATATATATTATATATATATCTAACATTATGTATATATATATAATATATATATATATATATTGAATGGGAATGATTGTATTCATGCCATGTTACAACGTGCAGAGGTTTTTTTTTCTTTTGATATGTTTTGACATGAACAATATTATTTTTGATTTTTTTTATTATTTTTAATATTTTATATTCTGCTATTTTGTTGCTAATTGAGTTCCCCACTTTTTTTTTAATTAAATATAAAATTTGTCTATTGAACTATACGTTGATAGATTTATAAGAAAACATTTACGATTTACTCTTGGTTTGTCGGTTATTCTTCTATATATATATATATATATATATATATATATATATATATATATATATATATATATATATATATATATATATATATATATATATATATATATATATATATATATATATATATATATATATATATATATAACTCGTAACTTATATCGCTTAAGGCGTTACTAAAAAAAAATATCGAGATTTTTGATGGGACGTATTTTTTTAATGTCTGTTTTTTATTACTCTTTCGGTGGACTTAACGAAGTCCTTTACATGGTTATTAAATAAATAGTCAAAAGGAGGGTTATATTTTTCCCCCTCCTTTCTGTCTTAAATATAGTTCCATAGGTGGATTAAGCTACTCAAGAAACAGATATATGCAACTTCAGAAATATTTAAATAATGAAGAAAATGTTATTGTGAACCTAATAGACTAGGCCTAGGCCTATTCTACAATAAGAATGACCCCCGTTTTTCTTCTTTGTTTGTGGAGGAATCGAGTTTTCTTCTCAGCGCCTTTCTTTCCTAAGATATTTCTTAAATATTCACGTGTGGATTGAGATATTAATTGTTAGGGCGTTTAATTTAATCAGTTTTATATGCAGTTCGTTTAGAGTGATAATTACAAAATGTTGCCTATGTAGTATTTGAAGGGGTTAAGGGTTGTGTGTATGGATGGTTTTGGTGCGATGCGACAAGTTGCGAAAAAATATTGATAATATTGAATTGATTATTTTTTGAGTGTGAACTTATTCTCGTATATATATATATATATATATATATATATATATATATAATATTATATATATATTATATATAATAATATTAATATATATTATAGTATATATATATAATATATATTATATATAATAAAATAAATAATTAAATAAATATATAATATATAAAATATATATATAAATATATATATATTATTTTTTTTTAAATATATATATATAATATATATATATATATATATATATATATATATATTATATATATATATATATTATATATATATATATATATATATATATATATATATTTACTTATTTATTTATTTATTATTATTATTCCTATTATAAGTATAGATTATTTCTGCTTATTATGACGATTATTATTATTATTATGTTTACTATTGATTTATTGTTATGGCTATATATGTGCCAGTTCCGTTCTGGTGACTGAGCTGGATACGAAACCTGAGGCATTATATATATATATATATATATATATTATATATATATATATATAATATTATAATATATATATATATATATATATATATATATAATTATATAATATATATATATATATATATATATCAGAGGCGACTCCTGCAACTCGTGCTACTCGTGCTCAGTGCAGTAACATTTATTATAAAACTATCTATTTTTTGCAAATTTCATAATTGTTACGATAAAATTCTCTTATTTTTTTAAGAAAGTTGGTCAAATAATGAAATTATTATCCAAAATTAAAACGAAAAAGGTTAGAATAACCGCTATTAAATTAACGCTTTTAACCCATTAAAAATGGCGGCATTTCATGCCCATTATCGAATGCGGAGACGGTGTCTTGTGGAATTTAGAGCGACTTTAAAATATTAGTTAATCATGGATCATGATTGAAAACGTTAGAAAAAGAAAATGGTTTAGAAGGATAACTCCAAGTATTTAATATATATATATATATATATTATATATATATATATATATTATATGATATATATATATTATATTATATATTATATATATATATATATATATATATATATATATATATATAGTATAAGTGTGTGGTGAGAGAGAGAGAGAGAGAGAGAGAGCACGAGTTAGTAAAATGTTACTGGAGTCTCCACTGATATATACTATATATATATATAATATATAATA
>JABUQX010006697.1:102500-107500 GCA_015478945.1 Trachelipus rathkii
GTTCCCAGAGGTCAAATTGTTAGGTATATATATATGAAAAAAAATTTTCTTAAATAAAATATATAAAACTCGTTCAATTCAATCTAATTTCAAAATTTTGTTTATTTTGGATGAACAGTGAAATTTTTTTTTTTTTTTTTTTTTTTTTTGTCATTTTTATAACCCTTCTTCCAAATAATGTAAAAAAAAAAAATAACACTTTTTGTTTTTGAAAATTGTTTATAATTGTTTAGTTGCTAAGAAAGCATAAATCGAAAACCTTTTATCTAATAGACACGTAAATGTTGAACGTTCCCCCCCCCCTCTTCTCGAAAAGAACCACTCAAAATTGCCAATTCGTATTGGAACCAGATGTCAAGCTCTCTTGAACATACACCAAAGTGCTCTGAATCAAAGTTTTGTAACTCGAGCAATTATATCTAATTCGAAAAATTCATAAAATATGGATAAATTGTAAAATTAATTGGAGCAAATTTATTTTTTTTTTGTTTGATATTGAAAACCTGTCCCTTAAGCTAATAATTTTTTTTTTTTTATCAAGAATATTTCCCATCATACTATTATTTATACTATGCTTATATATAGTACGTTACATCACGCTTTAAGAAAATTTTATATAATTATGTAAAACGTATTATTACAAGCATTTTATAAAGAATACAATGATGCATAAATTTCAATATCAAGTTAATTAATTTGAATATTAAAGAAAGATCTACAGGATTTATAATGGGGAATCCTTCAGTAAAAAATAGAGAAAAATCCCAGCATTGTTCATTCACTACATATTTACGAGCATATACATATATTTTTTAGTTATATGCGAAATTAAAGCTAATAAATATATTATACTTTATGTAAGTAGATATATTCAGATTTTAAGGAAAATATTCAATTCCCTATAGAAATATCTGGCTGGCTGGAGGCCGAATATTGAAAATATGCGGCCGGAGCTTTGTCAGAAGGCAGGATATCTGGCCGGAGACGGTTGTTATAATATATATATATATATATATATATATTATATATATATATATATATTATTTATATATATATATAAATAAAAAAATATATATATATAAATATTATATATATATATATATATATATATATATATATATATATATATACTCCAAGAATTGGTTTATTTTGCAATGAACAAGTTACAATTCGTTTAGAATATATGTAAATATTTTGTCTTTTATAGAAGTACGAGTATATAAACAGATATTTTTTATATTTGTAAGAAATTTACACATTTTTTTTTATCACAGATTTATTTGAATAGTTTTATGATTTAAATTCGTTTATATTCATTTTAGTATTTTAATCAAATTGCACAATATACTTACGTACTTTCTTGCATTTCAGTGTTATGTTACTATAATAATTAATGGGTTTTTACATATGTGTAACTATATATATATATATGATATATATATATATATATATATATATATATATATAATATATATATATATAGTATATATATATATATATATATATATATATATATATATATATATAATATATATATATGAATATATATATATATATAATGTTATATATTTATATATATATATATATATATTATATATATATATATATATATTGTATATATATATATGATAATATATATATATATATATATATATATATATATATATGAACTGCTGAACTGTTTGTTAGTTGAGATTCTAAAGCGTTTAATTTTGGGATAAAAGTACTAAAAATTATTTACTTTTTATTGGTTCGTTAAGTAGTTTTGATTATTAACTCACTGATATTGAATGATCTCCAATGTTTAATATGTAGTATCAAAAATACAATTTTGTTGAAGTATTTTCTCAAATCCTGACAATATGCTGCTTTGATTTTGATTATGCCTTTGTTGGCCTCTAGTTCTATCTTTGCTTGAAGTATATACATTTCTCTTTTTCACTAACGCAATTCAAATCTTATTGTCATGATGTACAATGTCATTAATTCTCTTTCCAAAAGCCAAAATTTTCTGGATTTGCAGGGTGTCTGAATAAAGACAATATCACCAATTTAATATCTGTTGGTCCACCATGATTAGGAGAGATTTCTACTTGATAAGTTTTAAAGTAAATATATATATTTTTTTTAATTATTTCATCTACTATATACTTTTCGTATAGAAATTATTTATCTAAAATTTCACGAGCTCCTTCAACATTTGTTGAAAGATTTTGAATCGGAGAGTAGGCATATCCTCTAAATTAATTTTTCAGAGAGCGAAATTTTATTGATTCCATATTTTTCAGTATATCCATAGCGTTTTTCCATTTGGTGATAGTTTTATTAGCATAACGTGTCAAAAAAAAAAAAAAAAAAAAATAGTATGTCACTTTCAAAAAAACAGAATCTAGAATTTTTGGCATAGACTCCCGTAAATGATTATAAGCCTTGGTAACATTTTGAGGCGGGGTTTTAGAAGCTTTAATTGAACCACCAATTTTGCTCAATTCCTGTATAGTATATAGTATAGAATTGATATTTAACTTGTCCACAGATCAACTAACCAGGGCTGCTCATTATTAATGCCATGCCAAGAGCTATTGCCTCCACGTTATTACATATAGATATATCAACAGCAGCACCCTTTTTGTTTTTCATTTAATAAGGACTCTGTTAACCCTTTGTTCCTTTATAAAGGCCTCGTTCCTAGTTCTCATATATATTCTATATCATATATATATATATATATATACCATACTTATACATATATAATAGAAATAAAAAATATATATATATATATATACTATATCATACTTATACAATTAATATTTTTTTAATGCATGTGTTTACGTGGGCAATTTTTAAAGTAATTGTTTGTGACCTGATAAATAACTCGTCAACTTTTCATGTTATACCATATATATACTATATATATATATATATATATATATCATATAATATATATACTATATATATATATATTATATATATTTATTTATATAATATATATATATATATAATATATATATATATATATATTCTTTATATTGATATCGGAAAATGTCAACTTCCTATAATTACTCAAATATAAAATATTTTATAAAATTCTGTATTTTCATATATTATTGTGGACAATTAATTACTAATATTTAAAATTATATATATATAATATATATATATATATATATATATATTATATATATATATATAAAAATTATCTATATGATATATATATATATATATATATATATATATATATATATATATATATATATATATATATATATATATATATATATATATATATATTTTGGTGTGTAATTTTTCTTTTCTTGTTTTTTGGGTGTGAGAAAACTACAATTGTATCATATGCATTATTGCTGCTGGTTTTAGAGTCTCTCTCTCTCACTATTGCTGTTGTGTCGTCAATTAATCGTAAGTGTTTTAATTTTTTTTTTGGTGGACGTTGGGGGTCGTCGTCACCATTGGGTGTGTTGCAAATGCTGCTACACGCCTCCAAAAGGTCACTTAGCTCTCTCGATCACGTGAAACCTATTCAAATTGAACATCTGTCTTTGCATCTTATATATATATATATATATATATATATATATATATATATAATACTATATATATAATATATATACTATATATTATATATACTATATATATATATATATATATATATATATATATATATATATATATATTAGTCTATGAGTCAGACTAATAAATTGAGGCAAAGATACGGCGGAACTAAGAGTTGAAACGACAAACAAATTTGATATACTTTATCATATATTATATATTATAATATATATATATATATATATCATATATATAATATATATATATATATATATATATATATATATATATATAATTATATTATGATCACTAAGTCCTAAATTCTCCTCAACTCTAACCTCACCCACCATAGAAGGGCTTTCAGACACCACAGATTAATATTCATTCCATGTCTTGATACGCAACTTTTGAAACTTTAAATGAAAATGATGTGGAAAAATGATGATGAGGTTTACATACCTTCTAGGGAGAGTACACTAAATATAGAAGCATAGTAAGGTAGTTCATATATTTAAGGGGATTAAATTAAAGAATGTGTAGAATGCCTAATGAAAAGAGGTTTGTTTCTAGGATATTAGTGGTATAAGGCTTCAAAGAGCAGTGGATTTGTTTATATATGTGATGCATTAGTTCGGTGGATAGAAGGTGATTTGGGAGTCGGGAAGCGTGGGAGAGTTCATGAGTTAGAAAATATTGGGCCAACTTAACACAACTATTTAGATGAAGTAATTCTTATGGTTTAAACTAGTTCTGAAGACAACAACACAAAGCCACTGACCTCTTAGAAACAATTTTGTGTGTGTGTGTTGAAGATCAATTATTGTGTGGGAGCTTGCGTCGAGTGGTTAGATGAAAGAATGAGTTTTTAGCTTTTAAGCAATTATAAACAACCAAGTTATATTTACCTTAACCTTAAATATTAGACTCTAGATTCTTCACAGCACTAGAAGATGTTACATTTTGATAAGAAATTAATTTATCAGGCATAAACGAGCTGGGAGGGAGAATAGCACTGGAATAATTTAATTTTAGTAAAAATTATAACGGATGTAGAGCGGATAATAAGTAACACAAAAAGAGGAAAAAGTAAGACAAAGTAAGAGAGATTATTCGCAAAATATCAGGAATTGAGACAAGAGAAACCAGAAATATTAGTGCATTTTCTGTGAGAAAAGTTTTTCTTCATAATGACCGAGTACATATTTTGCACGATTGCGTAATATATAATAAACAATTTAAGTTTCGGGATTTTGAAACGACTGCAATTAACGAGAGTAGTAATTTTATGATGAATAACAAAAAGCAAAGTAAAACCAAGGTTTGATAAGTTGTAGTCGAAGTTACAGAAAACGCTAGAGGCAACAAATTGAAGCACTATGACTAATGTAATAGCAGCGAATGAGGAACATTTTTTTCCGCATTCCCACTCC
>JABUQX010006698.1:12500-17500 GCA_015478945.1 Trachelipus rathkii
TTTTGTCAAACTTAGCGCAAAATCGAGCAAAATGCTCACCAAACGTACGGAATTTTCTTAATTCTGTAAAGTTGCTATTTCCCGTGCTTACCGAACTTAAGCACGTTCTTACGAAAAAATGTAAACAAACAAGATGGCGGCGTGGTTGACCCGTTTGAATTGACGGATGTTTCATTCAATAAAATTAGCTTTAAATCTAATTTCTTTCACATCGATAAACTCCATCTCAATAGTTGATCAGTTACTTGTAATATAAACCATTTGTTATTTTTTTTATTTCTATTTTTTGCCAAAACTATGTGCTACATCACAACAGCTGACTCCAATTGTTTGCAAACTAAAGTGACTTTTATGAGCAATCGCGTTCGTTTATGCATGAAATTCGTGCTAAAACTGGGTGAGTATTTCTTATCTTGCGTAAGACCCAAATGACAAAAATGATAACGGTCTTAGTCTTTTATTTTAACAATAAACCATTAAAAAATAGCTTCTTCCTCTTCCAAATGCACATTTTTTTACGCTTAGTATACGAGAGTTATTAAAAACAATAAAATTCTTTAAAAATATTTTACTTAAAAATTTCAAATTTAATTTTGAAAAGTAAAACACATATCGTATGTTAAATCAATTTTCCAAGGGAAGCTTTTGGCCTATTTTACCTTATCAGCGTCTGTACGTGGAATCACTGACTGTGAAGAATTTTATCTTTTCCACATTGTAAGAAATCGAAGGAAAGTAATAAATCAAGCAAATATATGCTTTTAATAATTTATAATGCATAATTTTAATAAATTCATGATAAATATTCAAAATTTAATTAATATTTCTTATAATCAAAATAATTAAAGTGAACAATAGTTTAAAAAATTGTCATATCTGGAAACTATCTTATGAGTGAAGTGCCAATTTTTAGCCTGCAATTTTTCAAATTTAAGAGCTATATATATATATATATATATATATATATATATAATATATGTAAATATATTATTATATATATATATATATATATATATATATATATATATATAATATATATATATATATATATATATATATATATATATATATATATATATATATTTATATATTATAATATATTATATATATATATATATATATATATATATATATATTATATCATATAATTATAATATATATATTCATATATATATATAATATTATTATATAGGACATTTATAAGTGGTTGACTCCGTTAATATTAGGTTAGGTTAATTTAGGTTAAGTTTGGTTAGGTTAGGTTAAGTTAGGTTAGGTTAAATTAGGTTAGGTTACCCAAAAATTTAATGTATTTACATTAAAATTATTAAAATAACGATACATTAATTATTGATTTTCGCTCCTGGAGTCAACCGCTTATAAATAGCCATAATATATATATATTATATATAATATAATATATATATATATATAATATATATAATATTATATATATATATATTATTATATATATTATATATATATATATAATATATATATATAATTGCTCTAATTGGTTTCCCATGATGTTTAAAGCAACCGCAAACGCCACTTCTATATATAATATATATATATATATATATATATATATATTATTATATATATATATATATTAATATATATATATATGTATAGAATATATATTATATATATGAATATATATATATATATAATTATATAAATAATATATATATTGTTTAATGGAACGAAATTAAATGACCATGAATAGTTTTACGATTATGATTATATTAACAACAATCTCAGGAAAAAGAAATTGATCTTCAAATTATTACTGCACGAGAGGAAATCTTTTCTTCCCGTTGGTAAATTATTTTCCTTCTTATGCCTTTATTTTCTTTTATTTTGTTCCCTTTTGATAATATGGTTATGGATGTTTATTATTCTACGAGAGTTTTTTTGTAGACCAGTTTTCATCGCTTGAATTCACAATTCGGCATTTTTATTTCTTATTTTATTTTATACTCGAGGATTTGAGACGAATACATAAGTTTTACCACAGATTCGTAATATCGAATATTCGGCTTGAGTTTCAGGGTTATTCTTATAACTAGTCATGACCTATACGTAAGATTATAATGATGTTGATCCTATATATATATATATATATATATATATATATATTATATATATAATATAAAAATATATATATATATATATATATATATATATATATATATATAAGTAATATATATATATATATATATATATATATATAATTTCAATGAAAATTTAGTGATCACGAATTGTTTTACGATTATAAATTTGCTATGAACAATTTTAGGAAAAAGAAATTGATCCTCAAATTATCATTGCACGTGAGGACATCTTTCCTCCCCATTGACGAACGTGGACTGCGAAGAATGAAGTTATTTTTCTTCTCATGTTTTTATTTTCTGCCACTTTTTATTTCCCTTCTCTCGCTTGGTGGAAAAATTTATTTTGAATATATATTATTCTACATTAGTTTTTTTTCAGACCAGTTTTTATGGCTTAAATTCACAATTCGGCATTTTTATTTCTTATTTTATTTTATACTCGAGGATTTGAAACAAATTCAAAAGTTTTACCGCAGACTCGTAATTTCTAGCTTGTTCTAAATTCGTATCAGTATGCAGATTGAGTTTCAAGGTTACTTTTATAACTAATCTTACTTAAGAGAATAACGATGTTGTTCACAATATATATATATATATATATATATATATATATATATATAAATATATATATATAATATAATATATATATATATATATATATATATATATATATATATATATATATATATATATATATATATATATATATATATATTCACATATTGTTGTAGAAGAGCAGGCTATTAATAAGTTTATTCACCATTTATGGTATTTGAATGAGGATTGCATAGCTTTCTCCATATTTGATGAAAGAATAAATAACGAAATAAGAAGGAAGATGGCCAAGAAATTATTACAGAAAGATATAGTGTCACAAGCTCCCACAATATATGAAACAGAAGACAAAAAGAGAAATAAACTTTTTATCATGGTGGTGAACTGGAAAATGTCCTAAGCATATATCTCCCTTTAGATTTATTTGGCAATATATCTCAAATTATTTACACACGATTTCATATTTCCAAAGATTTCTTAAAAACTGATCCTGCTCAGTTGAAAGTCCAAGAAAGTTACAAGAAAGGAAGAGAAATTACTTCTCCGCTGACAGTGGTAATCAACACTGCAAAACGAGGAGTAACGAGGAGTAAAGTTAATGGAACAATTCGACAAGCGGTTTACCGTCAATGAAGAACAAAAAAATATGTTCTGCAGGTATAAGATCTAAAACTTTAATAAGCTTGTAATTATTTTAACATAATAAATCATTTAAAAACCTATTGGTAAGTACGTTTTATTGTTTTAGATTCAAAGTAAGTAATTTTTATTTTATTTTAACATTTCAGGTTGGTGAGGAGTTACCGAAAGACATATCCAGGAATAACTTGCGAAACAATGAGTAAACCTTATTTGTAGTTAACATATAATTTAGTTATTTGATTTTTTAGTTTAAAATTATGAAAACATACTTTTCTCAAATTGTTTCAATGCTTTAACTGTGAATTCGCGTCATTAAAGTTAGGTGAATTTAATTTTTTTTCATTACTTTATCCTAATCACATAAATATGTAAAATATAACCTTAATGCCAAACGGGTTAACATTATCCGATTGTCCTAGAACTTTAACTAGTATGTTTTTACACGTATTGGAACAATTGTGGAAGGTCCTGCCTAATATATATTTTTTTTAAATTTCATCTCTGAGTAAGGACCACCCAAATATATATATACATATATATATATATATATATATATATATATATATATATATATATATATATATTATATATAATTATATATATTATATATACTATTATATATATATATTTGGTCTCTTGTAGGTCTATATAGTTTAAGAAAACCTCGTTACGAAATGGAATGGGTTCTAAAAATTGGCAATAATGTAATGAATTTTTGCTAGAAATTATTTTAAATAAAATAAAGTCACATGAAACTATCCTAAATTGTAACCCACATTAAAAGCAATAAGAAGAAATTTTGTGAAATTTGTGTGCGGTCAATATTAGTTAAAGAAAACTATTATTATTATTATTAATATTATTATTATTATTATTATTATTATTATTATTATTATTATTATTATTATTATTATTATTATTATTATTATTATTATTATTATTATTATTATTATATATTTTCCTTTTAATTTTCGCTATTCTGTACAATACACCTTCTAATATTGGAGAATTTAAATAAATTCGAGATGTCTTTTGTTTTTTAATTAAAATTCCTTTTCTGCTGGAAACTCGAGAGAGATTTTTATTTTTATTTTTATTTTTAAGTCACTTTAAACAAAAAGACTTACGCACACACAAACCTACTATCACACACACACATACATACACACACAAACACCTACACAAACACACACACACGACCACACACACACACAGCACACATATAATATATATATATATATTATATATATAAATATATTAAACTAGATATATATATTATATATATATATAATATATATATATATATATATATAACACAATCACACACACACCACACACATATATATATATATATATATATATATATATATATATATATATATATATATATATATATATATATATATATATATATATATACATATATATATATATATATATATATATATATATATATATATATATATATATATATAGAAAAAATAGATAAAATATATATATATGTATATATAGATGGAATTGCGATAGAGTTGATAAGGGAAGGAGGAGAAGAATTGAAGAAGAAAATAGTGGAGTTTTTTAATAAATGTTGGATGGAGGGTGTAGTTCCCGGTAGATGGGGGAGAATAGTTGTTTTACCCATTTATAAGGGAAAAGGTGATACTGGAGATTGTGGAAACTATAGAG
>JABUQX010006698.1:22500-30000 GCA_015478945.1 Trachelipus rathkii
TATAAATTTTATATATAGTTATATATATATTATATGTATATTTTAATTTTCAATAATTTTTTTTCGAAAAATTTTACTTTTAAAAGTTGAGCAAAGCCACTTACATATTGTGCTAAACGAGTATATATAATATATATATATATATATATATATATATAGTTAAGTAATAGATATATAATACTATATACTATATATATAATATAGTTATATAGTATATATATATATTATTTAAAATCAATAAAATGTATTATTAGGTGCTCATTAGATGCGTGTGTTTGTGTGGTGTGGATTGTAGTGTAATGTTGCTCAACCGAGTTGGACAGCGTGTGTTGTGGGTGCGTGCTTGTGTTGTATTTACTAATTTATGACGCATATATCTTCCTCTTCGAAAAGCAATACTCGTTGGTATATAGTAAATATGCAGAGCATTATTTAAATACGAAAACTATTTATAAAATACAGGGCTTTATTTCTTATTTATTTTCTAAAAACTCAAAAAAAATTATTATAAGTTTTATTTTTGTAGTTTTTTTTTTTTTTAATGGAAAACTCTTTGGCAAATTTCTCTCACCTTTCACTTTTGTTCACTGTTTCTTATTTATTCTATTCACTCGAAAAGAGAAAAGAAAATGCTTATAATGTTATCAAGAACCCTCTATTATTAATTCAGGAAGCGAAATTGATAAGCGAGGGAAGCTCACATCACCATTATTTTTATTCTTCTGCGAAGTATTTTGCGAAGCGTCTCACCCAAACACTTCTACGCAGCAGTTTCTTTTGATGAATTTGGGCGCAATCGACGATATTGTGACAATATCATTATGCACAAAAATATTCCCTATATATATATATTATATATTATATATTATATTATATATTAAATATATATATTCTATATTATATATAAGGTTAATAATATATATATACTTATATTTAATATATATATATTTATACAGTATTATAAATTATATAATATATACTATATATATATATGTATCGTATATATATAGTGAGTAATTAATATATATAATATATATAATTATTATATAATAATATATTATATAATATATTATATAATTTTATTTATACTGTATTGTATGTAGTATAGTATATACTATATTTAAATATATGTATAGTATACGGGAATATATGATAAATATTTTATTTATTTATTATTTAGTAACTATTTATTTAGAAAAATAAAGTATTATTTTTGTAATTTTATAATAATATGATATAGTATATATATTATATATATATATATATATATATTATATATATGTTAGAGGAAAAATATTTAATGACATTATAATTTTATTTTTTCTACTTCCATTTATTGCATTTAAATGGAGGGACGTAATTCATTTCAACGAATTAATAAAGCTTAATTAAATAAAAATATAGATCATTTGTTCTTTTAAGATATAAGTACATATTGGAAATCTTTAAAGAAAGGCTTGAATAATAAATAAATTATCATAGTGGTCTGGTTCCTTATAGACATTGTTCACAATTTATATATAATTAATATATATATATTTATATATATATATAGTAGATAATATATATTATTTTAGTATATATATTCCACTATCTCATAAATCCTTGGTAGCTATATATATAGTATATATATAATATATGAAATAATAGCCATATAATATAATTATATATAATAATATATATTAATATATATAGAATATATATATATATAAATATATATATATTATAGTAATATATTAAGTTATATATATATTATATATATATATTATTTATTATATAGGTTATATATATAAGTACAATTGGAATGAAAATCTAAATGATCGCGAATTGTTTTACGATAATAATTTTATTATTAACAACTTCATAAAAAAGAAATAGACCCTTAAATTATTTTTGCAGGAGTGGAAGTCTTCCCATCCCCTTGGCGAACGTGGACAGCGAAGCAATGAAATTATTTACCCTTTTATTTTGTATTTTCAACAACTTTTTTTATTTCCCTTCTCTCGAGCTCGAGTTTAGAAAATTTGTGTTTGTGATATACACTAATTCTACATGAGTTTTATTTTTTAGAAACAGTTTTTCAATGAACTGGATATTATGTATACAATATACGGCAGTTTTTATTTCTTAATTAGTTAATTTTTATTACTCGAGATTTGAAAACGAATTCAGACATTTTACCACAGCGTCGTAATTTCGAGCTTGTTCTAAATTCGTATCAGTATGCAGCTTGAGCTTCAGGGTTACTTCTATAACTAATCACGACCTATACGTAAGAGAATAGAGATGTTGTTCCCATTTATATATATATATTACTATATCTATTATATATAATATATATATAATATATATATATTATTATTTATATATATATATATATAGTATATTATATTATGTTATAAATTGGTTAATTATTATTATATTTTTGAATATGTTTTTAGAGTAGATTAAATATAATAATGAAATTTAAGATATTACAATATAGTTCTAACTCTTGAAATATAATATTTATAAAATATATTATTTTTATTAATTTTATGAAAAGTTTTAAATTAGCTATTAATACCGAGGTTAGATTATATAATATATTATATATAATATAAGTATATATATTATATATTATATATAGATATATGTATTATAAATATATATATATATATTATTATATACTATATATTTTATTATATATTATTATATAATATATATTATATAAAATATACATACATATATATTTATTTATGTCTAATTAATATTATATACTTATATATAATAACATATAACATTTAAATATAATGTTATATTATATATTATATATAGTATAATATATATATAGGTATATATTATATACTTATATATATATATATAGTAATAGTCAGTGGCGTAGTTAAGGGATAGGCTGGGTAGGCATTGCTTATCTTTTTTTTAAAAATTTAATAATTGAGCAATACCACTAAAAAATAAAAAAAAGTTAAATATAATAAAAACAAAAAGATTTTTTTCCAAAGAATCCCAGAGTAAAATGAGGCTTCAAATGAGGAATTGATGCTTTGCCTCTCTATCCACTGCTTAACTTTCCTACGCACATCGGCGTAGTTTGAGAATTAAAAATATTCCTATGATTTCAATATCATAAGGGAGGACAGCGCTCTCACTACGTCGTACCTCTCGATGTTGCCAATAATAGGTATTTTTTTTTTTTAAATTTTCTTGGAAACATATTTCGCTTGCAATTTTAATTATTAAATTATTTAATATTTTTAGTTTATTAATATTAGATGAAATGGAGTAGGATGTTGATTAATTTCTAAAAACAACTTTAAGAAACTTCATAATGTGATGCTCAGAGCTTGAGTGTATTTTCTTCAATAAACGTATAACTTTAAAAAAAACATAACGTGAAGAAGGTTGAAGAAAATCGCAGAATTCTGAGAAGGTACTATGAGACTTTGCAATGTTTTCCTGTACAGGAAAAGTATAAAACAGAAATAATAATATATAATATATATATATATATATATATATATTATATATATATATATATTATATATTATGATATATAATATATATATATATATATTTACATATATTATTATTGTATATATATATAGTAGTTATATAATATTAGTTATATTATATATATTATAAATATATATAGTATTTATATATATATATATTATTATTTATATATATATATATATATATATATATTATATATATATGATATATTAGTAAACAAAGAATATATATATTGAAATTATAGGATATTATAATAATAGTATTATTATATATATATCTTATATATTGGATATATATATATATTCAGTATTAAATATTATAATAATAGTCTATATAATATATATATTATATAATATATATTAGTATTATTTATATATATATAATAATATTATTATTATATGTAATTCAATTTAATTTGTAATATGTAAATATTTAGATAATTATATATGTATATATATATTATATATTAATTATAAGTCTGTTTATGAGGTATATTAAAGAGTATATTTGCGACACTTAATTGTGTTAAATAAGGGAATATATATTCTACATTACAGGTAAAAGAATATACAGTATATGTTCATAAAGATATTATCATTTATTATCCCAGTATAAAAATTGGGATATTATTAGGGCATTTAATCATCTATATAATCATAATTATATTATATAACATATATATAGTATATAAATATGTTATTTATGTATTAAATACATATATCTACTGTATTAATATAAATAAGTATAGGTATATATATATATAATGATATTATATATATATATATATATAATATATATATTTTAAATTTATATTTATAATAATATATATATATAATTATATAAAATAATATACATATGGTTCTCTTGTAGCTCTTTAAAAGTTTTAGAACATCATGAGAGGTGGGGAAAATTTGTTGTAATCATTTTAGACAATAATAATTTTTGGTTTAACTGTTTGCAAATATATTTCATTTCTGAATGAAAAAAAATACCTCTTGGCAACCTAGAATTTATCACATGTCAAGATTTCTTTATTAATTATTTTTTATTGAATAATTTTTTTTTAATAACCATAATCCTACTTCTAAAATACATGTAATTTAGGTTAAAAGGAATACCAAACAAATTATGTATCATCACTGTGTGCAATTATATAATTTTTACTTTTTTTAGAAAAATAAAGTAAAATAATTTAATTAATTAATTAATTAATTAAATTAATTAATTTAGTTAATTTAAAATAAAAACAATGCATTTTTTTAACTATATAACATTCAAATCGCTTTAAATGTCTAATCAACATATTTGTAAAAAATAGCAAGTTAACGACTGCTTATTAGGGTTGGCCGACGCCACAATTCCAGTGTCGCGTTGCGGTTCGTGGTGGAGAGCGGTGCGGTGCGACAAAAAATGACTTTTGTTGCGGTGCGGTGCAGTGAGCAAAATTTCGGTGCTCGGACAACCCTGCCGTCTATCATACCCTGGGGTAAACCAATCCAAATATAAAGGACTCAGCTGGCGAAGAAAATTTTTCTCAAATCCTGACTAAAAGATTTCTTTTTTTTTATTATTTTCCTATTGTGACCCTTTTAGTTCCTCTATCATTGGTCTTGTACGAAGAACTTAACTCTTCTCAATAAGACGAAAAATTTTAACAAATCTGAACCATATCCCCTGTAAGAAATCTCCTTTCCATTTGCAAACACGTTTCATCTCGTTTCGTACGCTTGCTTACAAAACAAACAAGTTATTCTCATAGCTGTAAGTTATACTCCCTCCAGTATTTCAACGTACTTTCTTCAGTAACGGGTTCAAACTTTTTTTTTTTGCAATTAACGGTCCAAAATAACTATTGCAGTGTTTGACCATTACTTCCTTACACTTGTAGACAACATTACGGTCTATAATTTCTAACATTTTGATTTCTAAATTCTCAAAAATGCTCTGACAATTTCAGATTGTTACTAATAACCATTCCATAATGCTTTTCTTTATCAAAAGAGACCAGTCATTTCCTATTTATTTCATAATTAAAATTTGTATTTGACTTCCCAATATGAAGTACCTTACATCTATTGCTTTTGAAGCTCGTTTGCCACTTATGAGCCCAACCAATTAGTTTTTATACAAATCAAGCTGAATTTTAATATAGCCTCCGAAACTCTCAATATATATAGCCAACCTAACTTTGTCAGCAAATTTTTTAACATTTTTAATTTCTCACCGAAATCATTTAAATATATTAAACGAAAGAAGAGGAATCGGCAGTTTGGCTCTCAAATTATCGTATCCGCCTCCGACTCAAACCTTATTGAAGTTGGTGGGGGAGTAGACAACTTGTATGATCAGCCGTCCCTTGGAACACAAATTTAAAAGAAAAAAACACATACATACTATGACTTTTCGCTTACCTTGATAATTGCAACTTATCCTTACCCCTTAAAACCACTAATATCGAGAAGGAAATCAAATTTTCCCTATACCAAGATTCATTTTTACTCAACTGAGAAGCTCTCTCGCTTTATAAAACAGATGATTTTGATTATTGCGCCATTTTAATTGCATTTTCACTTGAAATTTGGGGAACATGAACCTGGACTATTATTTTTTACTTAGCATGCCAAAAATGTAATCAAACAAACATTTTACCTACACATTTTTTTTGTCTACTTCAATACCTTTGGTTTTGGGGGTAGCTTTTTTCCTCCCCAAGACTTTTTTCTATATTTTGTTTTAAAAACTAACCCTTTGGTACCTCAGAAATATTTGCTTTCATGACCACTCCATGAAACTCAACTCTTCTTTTACAGGGGCCGTAACTCCAACCCCCTATACTTAGTTTTCCCTTGGCGAACTGGTAGCGGGAAGGGTAGTCCCAGCATTGTTTTGGTGATGGGCCAAACTTGTGCCAACAAATTGAGCCATTTTGCAAAAAGTGGCCTTCCTTGAACACCTGGTTAGCCATTCAAACAGAAATGTGGGAAATGGTAGTAGCCAAAGGGTCCAATCTTTTTTCTAAAATTCCTGGAAGGTGATTCGGGACGACGGGGTAGACTTGACCTCTGTCCCAGGCCAGGAGAGCACCCTTTCTGTTCCCAAAACCATTTTCATACGAGGGACATTTCCCGTGATCTATTGGGATTTACTGATTATGTGAGGGCCCCAAACTTCTGGAACATATCATTAAGTCGATTGTTTAATTTGGGGCCAAAAATCATGTGCTGAAAATTGCGGTTCTTCTTTTTCCTAGGTTTTGCGGGGATTCCACTGTGCCCTGGTAAGGGGATGGAAATAAAGTCGCACAGGCATTGATACGAATAATCTGGGATAGGAATTTTGATTTTATGGACGTGGGGATTCCCATGAACCACGGTCAAGCCTTGCTTCGGCCAAATATGGGGAAATATTCCGGCATCCCCTTTCAAAAAACCGTTAATAACGGTAACCCAAAGATTCCTCAGGTTAGAACGACGAAAGAAACATCTGTTTTCATAAGGTTTTCATTTTGATGTTTAAAAGCCATTGATAACTTGCCCGGAATTTCCAAGATTGATGCTTTAATTCTGTTAAGATATGAGGTGGGCTTTCCACCAGGTTTAAGCTCCTGCCGAAAAAATTTTTCAGCTTTCCTTCTTTTATTCCGATGGCAGGCCATTAGTTTTTTTCAAGGGTGTGGAGTGAACAAGGCGAAACCGCAATTCTTGCATATGTTTGGTCCGTGATAGGGGATAGCTTATTCTTGAAGTTATAAAGCCGAAGGTAAGGCAGAGGGAACCAGAGAAGTTGAAAACTGTTTTCGGATATATCTGCTAACAAAAATATAGGGCTAAATAGAATAAAATTCCAACCCTCTATTTAAAAACCACTTTTCCCCACATCCCCCTTGTTTCCAACCGAGGGAAATATTCTGTGCAACAAGAAGAGAAAGTCTTTCCTAGTCTTCGATTGTGGTTCGGGGTGATGGGGGTGCAACCGAGAACGGAT
>JABUQX010006698.1:35000-46429 GCA_015478945.1 Trachelipus rathkii
ATATAAAGAGTCAGGCAGTTCTAAACAGTTACTTATTTCCAGCAAGACAAAGGATTATGTATTATAGCAACCCGGCAAAGAACCAAAAGTCAAAAATGATTCTCGTTACGAATAGATTAACAAACTGTTATATTAAAAGATGAATCTGTATAAATCTTTCATTTCAGATATTGTTTCTTCTTATATACATTATATTCAGAACTCTCTCCACTAGTTTCAATGTAATAAAATAACAAATTTAATTCAACGCATACTAAGTTTACTTTCCTGGAAGAAGTAAGTATAATTAGTATTTAAACCGTAAAGGCTTGTTCATACGTCTTCTTATGATCACGTAGTGAAATATTTTACACATATATGAAATTTACTATTCTTTCAATTCAGTTTTTATCTCTACTATATTACAACAGGTATTTAAAGTATAATAAAAACAATAATTCAAGAATCTAATTGGTTACTACCTGCAAAAAGGAAAAGGTAGGTAGCACTAAACCCCAAAGAAACCAAAGCATTGATATCGTTAGCGACAATAGTATACCAAAACAGAGTTGAAAGAATACATGTTATATTATTTCCATATTCATCTAGTTTTCATCTTATTTATTTCTACTTCATTGCGTTACACTAGTCTTAGTTATTCTAAAAACACACATGACAACATAAGTCACCTGTGTCCGTGGGAAGGATGAAGTTATTGGTAGCACAACCCGCAAAGAACCTATATCCTATATGCCGATAGTGAAAATATTATCTATCGTAACCAGATATTACCTGTTATGAATCTGTTCATTGCAGGACTTAACACTGCTTATCTTTTTCTCTTCCATTATTCCGCTCCACTCATCCAAGTATACATATACTAAACAATCTTCACTCAGATCCCTAAGTCTTCCCAAGAAAGAGGCATTGTACACTAACCGCTAAGTGTGTAAAGTCACCTCCTTACTTCCGTAGAGGATTGTCTGTACAAAACAGTTTCTGTATGATTATCTTTGACTTCATCTCTTTTTTGGCGATTTCAGTTATTGTCTGTCCTCTTTTACCTCTTAATTCAGGACACTCACTAGTTTCATTCTAATACATTAATAAATATCAAAGTAATAATTTCACCGCATCGAAAAGTGACCTTATCTCTTGAGTATGTTTATCACTATAAACCAGCAAAGGAACCAAACTAGCATCTCTAGATAGTATAACAATCTAGTTGAAATATTATCTTTCTATAATCTTTTTCATTTAGTGTTTTTCTTTGACGTGTAATGTTCAGAACCTCATAGTTACAAAATAAGAAACAATAATACGCCTATAGTTGAGCTTGCTGAAAAAGTAGTAATTATTAAGCATCCAAGGAGCCAACTCAAAGGAACCAAAGCATTGTTGTCCGTAGGGAAATAGTTACAACCGTTGAAAGATTAATGTTAATCTTTCATTTCAGATAAGTTTTTTTCTTCTTTACTATTTTTGTCAGGTCCTCGAGCTATATTGCAGTAATAAGAGAGAGACAACTATATTCACACAGTCTAAGGTTGCGTGTCACCTGATAAGAAAGAGATTAGGAAAAAGCACTTTAAAACCAGCACGCAACCAAAGCATTGTTGTCCATAGAGAAACTAATTCTTCTAGCTTGAAAAATACTGGTTATTTCACTTTCAATTTCCAAGTATGTCTTCTTTTTGGCAATAATTACTGATATGTTCTGTCATCTCACTATGGGCGTACAAGTAGATTTAAAAATAAACGAATCATCACGACATCCTAAGGTAACTTTCCTTGAAAAAGGGCGGTGAGGCTACATTGGAATCTCGCACATAACCGAGATTGAATCACGTAGGAAATTAGTGAGACACAACAAATTTGAAATTAGGTTTAGTTCATTGAATACCTAATTCACACTCTTTTACTGCTGTTTTATATTATTTCATCTCTTTCTCACTAGTTTATGTACATAAAACAATAATTAGCATCTAATGTTTCATTTTTCCTAGAAGGTGGTTGAGCTTAGCATACTAAACCGCAAGGAACCATAAGCATTGAGTGGGGATCATCACGTAGTAGTATAATTTATGCTCACAAACAGTTTAGAAAGATTACTTTATTCCATCTTCATGTGCAGTTATGGTTTCTCTTTTACTGATATTCGGGTTTCAGTAAATAAAAACAATAATGTATGCACTAACTTACTTTCCCTAGAAGAAAGAATGTATTAAGCCACAAAACCACAAAGAACCCAAACATTGAGTCTGTAGGGAACAATCGCTACAACAGTGAAAATCTACTGTCTAAAATCTTCTCATTTCACATATGGTTTTCTTCTTTTACGATAATATTTGCAAGCCACGTCACTAGCGTTTCCACGGTAACTCAACAGCACACTTCACGCATTCTAAGAGTTTATTTTCCGACGATAGAGTTAGTATGAACCAGCGTACATATCCTATATAGACCAAAGCGATTGACTTCCCGTAGGGAAATAGTGTACAACAGTGAAAAAGTTTGACACATGTTAAATGCATATGTCAGTGTTCAGTATTTATGTTTTGACATCTTGTTACGCGTAATATTCGAGGTACGCCGTCACCTAGTGTGAGTAATAAAAACCCAATAATTCACGCATTCTAAGTTATTTTCCGAGATGGAGAATTAAGCACTAGACACCCCCAAGGAACCAACGTCCATTGAATGTCATTAATGTAAAATAGTTACAAACTGTTATAGAGAATCTACTGTTAATCTTCTCATTCAGATATGTATCTTGGCGTTTTTTTCTATGATTCAGTGACCTCCTCATAGTTTCATCGTCAATAAAACAATAATTCACGCCATCTAAGGTTTTATTTTGCCGTGCTAAAGGGACCCGGTATAGTTCAGCCTTCAAATACCCAATACCATAAGCACTTCTGATGATCCGTAGGAATATTACAACAGTATGAAAGATTTATTTTTTCTTTTCATTTCTTATTTATTGCTCTTTTTTACTTTTATAGTCACAGACCTCCTTATTACATAAATAAAAACAAGGAGAGTTGCACGCACTCTAAGTGTCACCTTTCCTGGGTAGTAATATGTACTGGTAGCACTAAACCGCAAAAAGCGTGCGATTAATCCGATAGTGAAATAATTACAAAGATGCAAAGTATTACCTGTTAATCTTTCTATTCTAGGATATGTTTTCTATGCGTTTTGAAGATTATATTCGCTTCCTTCTCCACACATGAAGTTTCTGGTGAGTAAACCTAATTGCACGCATCTAGGATTACTTTTCCTAAGAAAGTAAGGTATCCGAAAGGAACCAAACCTTGGATGTCCGTAGGGAAAAGTTACAACATTGAAAGATTACTTATTTTCTTTCATTTCATATGTTTTCTCTTTTACTAATACCAACCTCACTAGTTTCAGTATAAACAAAATTTACATGCATCCTAAATACCTATTCCTGAAGAAAGCGTAGTCTACCCGTAGGGTACACTAAGCACCAAAAGGCGTGATTCGTCATAGGAAATAGTTACAAACATAAAGAGGATATTGCTAGTGTGGATCTTTCAGATTCAGTGGCTTTCTCCTCTTGTTACATATTTCCAGTCACGTCCTAGTTTCTCAATAAAAACATAAGATTCTGAAGGCAAGATAACTTCTCCTGGACAGAAGGTATAGCCTCAAACCAAAGGAACCAACAGCAATGATGTCCTAGAAATAGTACATTATATGTGATACTTTAATATCATTTCATTATGTCCTTCCGCATCGTTTCTGTATTTCAGCCTCTTCACTTAGATTTCAACGGATAATTAAAAAACAAATCCCTTCTCGCGTCGAAGGAGTACTTTTACCCGAAAAAATAGAAGGGATAGTTAAGACATAAACCGCAGCAACCAAAGCATTTTGATTCCAATACGATGGCAAGTAGTAGTACAACAGTTGAAAGTTAGGTCATAGTGACTGATAATCTTAATTCACTATTAGATTATATTGTTCGTTTACTATATTCTATACTTGTACTCACTAGTTATCATTGGCTTTAATTAACAAACACTAAGTCTACGCCTTAATTTTTCTTCCTCAAGAAGATAATTTAGACACAAATAACCACATATATGAGAACCAAAAGCCCATTCATGACTCCTAGAGACAGTTACAACGGGACAAGATTACTGTCTCTTCTTCTATTTACAGATTTCATGTTATCTCTTTTTACAGAAAAACTTAAATTTTTAAAAGTTTCAAATATATTAAAAAACAATATAATGCACAATCTAAGATTACTTTTTCCTGAAAAATAAAGAAAGTGTATAAGTAGCACTATACAATAAAGAAACCAAAGACATTCATGATCGTATAAAAATATAATAACAGCTTATGAGATTACTGTAAATCTGAATATTTCATATTCTTGTTTTTCTTCTTTCTTGATTTACTTATTCTTAATCGACATTCTTAAGTAATTAAAAAACTTCACTCCCATTTCTATATTACTTATGCCTGAAAACCATTAGCGGGTAGACACTACATACGCAGGAACCAAAGCATTGAGATGATCCGTAGGAATATTACCAAAGTTGAAAAGATACTGTTAATTCTCTATATGTCAGTATTATTTATATCTATAACTTAATTACAGCAACACGTCTAGAAAGTTTCAGTTCTAATAAAAACAAAAATTCACGACCACTACATAGACCCTTTAACCTGAGAAGATAAGATGCTAAGTACACTAAACCGCCAAAAACCAAGCATTTATGATCTTAAACGACCAGCTTTGATACCAGATGCTCCGATTTTAAAGGGGTCTGATGCCTCATTGTTTGTCATGATGATGCCTAACCATCATATATTATTCATATATTATATTCAGATTGAAAGTAAAAAATAAACTCATTATGAATACAGCAATTCTATTACTTTTTCCCGGAAAAGAAGCATAGCAACAACTATACCACTAAACCAGGCACAACCCAAAACTCTGATGTCCTTAGGGAAAAAGTTACCAATACAGTAAAAGACTTATCATCCTACATTCCAGTTATATTTCTTTTTACTATATTCAGGAAACTTCTCTACTTAGTTTTCAAGCCAATAAAACCATAATTCACGCATTCCTTATTAGGGTGCTTGAAGAATTACCCTTTAAGCACCTTAACACCCTTAAAGAATATACTCATCATGGAATCTTGTCGCAGTGAATATGTTTTAGCAAATAGTGTGGCTAAAGGACTTGTGCGTGTCCAGGTCCTTCAGGATATGTTCTCTGTTTTGTATTTGAGTGCGAGGCCTACTATGGCTGTTCAATAAGGAAACCCAATTATATTACGCCTTCCTAAAGACTCCGAAAGGTGAAGAGGGTATTTTTAATGTTCCATTGCTGAGAAGCCCAAGTTTGCCTTCATTGTTGGACAAAGATCTGAAATTAGAATAAAAAGGATGTAAGTAGGGCCTAAGGACGAATGTTATAACCAACCAAAAATAATCAAGCCCCAAAGGTTGTGTTAAAAGATCCATTTGAAAAGAAGGCCATTCTCATTGAAGATCATGAATCTCAAAAATACCTATAAATATACTACTGGTATATTACTATATATAAATATATAAATAATATAAATTATACAAATTTATACATAAAAAAAAATTATATTAAATATAAATATATATAAAGAGGTAAAAATTTTTCTCAAAATATGAGAGAAACAGTGGAAGATTTTAACACTCTTTCGCCTTGTATCCTAGGGCCAGACAGGCTTACATCCCCTGTGCTCCTTTCCTATCTTACTTGTTAAGTGTAACTCTTGGGACCTCAGCTGTCTATAATAGCTTATAGAGCGGACCTAGAGAACTGTCTAGCACGAATTCTTCCTGAGACCGTGGGATGATGTCTTTGGGTATGAGAGCGAGTGTGTGTAAGGTGAGTCGCTAATGTGAAAGAAGATGTAGTTCTACTGAATAGGGCGAAAACGCCTACCCTGAGAGTATTAACCAGAAAACTGGCATCGGAAACACAATTATCCGATAACAATAAATTATATTATCAAAAACTGCCTACTAGGTTAAGAGTTTCGTCTGGCCAAATAGAAGAATGTTTGTACCAATAACTACTATTGTGCAGAAGCCCTTCCTGGGAATTTGTATATATAAGAATTATTATATAAATAATATTACTAATATTATAAAATTATATGATAATATTATAATATTAAACACTATATAATGTAGTAGGAGTTAATGTTTGAATCTAAAAATCCTCAATATATTAATTTATTATATATAATATATTACTATATATACTACCATAATATAATAATAAAAAGATATATAATATATATATAATATAAAATAATATTTATATAGCATAAATAATACTATAATTACCAGAGCTGACTTGTGACCTATATATAAAGTAATTTTATATATATTAAAAATACATATTATTTCAAAAGTAGATTTGTTTATTAACATAATATACATAATATATAATATTAGTATTATAGTAAGATATATATTTATATAATATAATTATATAGAGTATGATACTATTTGATAATTATAAAATATATATAAAAAATAACCCTTTATTGTGTGATTTTTATAGTGAATAAATACCTGTCGATTTACCCGAATTGCTGAAGATAATGTTAGACCCATACTCACTTTGCATGAGTTCTCACCAAGCGTCTATTACCCAACCTCAACACCATCATTTGTGAAAAAAGAAGTTATTAACATGTAGAAAACTTGAAATTAATAATGCATAAACAATTATTGAAGCAAAATATATAGTCTTCTGATCTCCTTTTATAAAGGAAGATGCTTTCCCTTTTATAAATCTTTCGTAAAATGAGAACTTCATCGCTTTAAAGCATAACTATGCCAGGCGAGCATAACACTAATTGGAAGGGATACTAAGATATTCCAACTCCGAAGATTCTGTGCATTATGATGTGTGAAAATCTTTGTATCAAATTATAATCCCGCCATCAAACCAATGGATCTTTATCCGGATTTCTCTAATGCTTTTCGGGCTTCTTAGTATTAAATTTTTACAATCTAATGGACAGAGTGTCCAATATGACACCTCTGATACAAGAATCTCTTCTATCCGCTGATCCTATCTGATTTTCCAGCTATCATGATAGTAAATGTTGTTCTGTTTTCTGCCAGTATGTTTTCCTTTTTTATTGGCAGGTGAATATTTCTAGGTCTTTTTAGCAGTCTATTTATCATCATCATATTGGCATACTAATAAATTTTAACCCTTTGTGAATACACGTGGATTCAAGAATATTCTGTTTTTAGTATTACTAGAGGATCCAGGGAAATATGTTATGTCTATGCAGTTTTGCGTATATATCGTTTTTGCAAGTATTTTATGGATAATTCTATTTTTATATCATATCATTCCAGCTTAGTAGTTTCTGCCACTCTATTTGATAAAGTCCCTTTAACTTTTTATTGCAGCATTTAATCACAGCTTTTTTATCAGATCGTATATGCTATAAACTTAGAGGTAATACTTCGTTTTCTTAGGCTATACATAAAATTTTTTCTGATTATTATGATTAATTTATATTTATTTATACCTTTCTATCAAACCTTTCACCGAAGACGTGTATACAATTACGTACAACTTGTTTACTTTTAACTTGTGTTATCATAATCGACTCTTTCACCTTCAACATATTTTTACTATTCCCTTTCATAATCTTTCTCTGCTGCTTCAGAACACATAAAGGGAGAGAACAGCACATTTATTACCTCCACATCACACATACTCAAGCATGTACCAAACTACATAATTACAACGAGTATGAAACATTTAACAATCTTTGTGTCTACTTCAAGAATATGTTGCCAGAAAGGAGGAAGAAAATACACTATAGTCTACATATAATTCCATATGAATGATCTGTCCGCTATACGCCAAAATAAATATTGATGCGGAGCGCCGGCTTAGAGAAAAATATATATTGTGGATGCGTGATAATACATGTTTCACCTTCATTGTCCTTTACCCTTTAACGTTTCACTTTTACACGAATAATAGTTATTTAGTCAGTGAGGTAGAATTAGGATTCATTGGAAAAGTGTAATATATAGATTTTTTTATTACTCAAAAGATCAAAGCTCTAAGAGTAGAAAATAGTTGAAACAAAAAAAAAAGTTTTGGTATTGTAACTTTGTAAAGCACTAAGCTAGAGTCAGTGAGTCGAACAATTTTGGATATTCTGCAACGAAGTCGTGAGAATAAGTCCTCGGTGAAGTGATCTGAAAATTTTTTGTGTTAAAGATCGATGATCTCTCTCGTAAGTCGATTAGATCGAAAATTTTTGTTAATAATGGATAGTCTGTGTTCAAGTTTCGATACCTAATATTGTAATTTTAATCTAAAGATTCTAAGGTCGGAAATCAGATTAAATATAATATTATTTACGATTTCTCCGGCCAGCCCTGAGAGAGATGAAAACTTAACTACCAACATTAACAAAGCATTATACTCAACGACAGACAGTAAAGTACCTAACACTTCGTAACAAAACTAACCTATTCACACTTTTTCAAGCATATCTCCAACATATCAATTGATTTAAATTTTACATATAAACATTCGTAAAAATCATCTTACACACCAAATTTAGACAATAACCCTGTTCTATTATTTCATCCATGAACTGAGCAAACGAAAAATAATGCTTAACTACCAAAGTATTTTTTACATTAATCTTTCACATGTAATTATTTAACAAAAATTCATTCATAAACCATCGTCTAAGATCATAAAATACCCCTATACGATATTTGGACAAACATAAGTATTTAACCACAAACTTTACTACACATTTATTAAAAATAGATGTCAATAGAGGATCTTCCATATCAAATCATGATTCTTATATAACATTAAAAATAAAAGTAGTTCTTTTGAAATTATTTAACCACTCTCAGTAACCACATATAGAGTTTAACTGAATTAAAAGCAGCTGATATCAGTAAAATCATAAATACAAACCACCCAAAGTATTCCTGCATAGTCCCCTTACCCACCCATCCGCCTATGACTCTATTTGAAACTTATGACATTCAGAGTTATAAATTTTTGAATATACATGTGTGTGAATAAACATAAAAGCAAAAAGATAGTATCTTAATATACATGAGCCTACGAATAGTATTGCTTACGCCAACAAAGTGGGATTTTATAGCATCTATATTTCAACAATCTAACCTATTATCATATTAACACTATACTAATAATATAAATGTACAAAATGCAAACCTAACATACCTCGCGTATTGAATAATCGACATAACATCCTTGAATATAATTACCACTACCCGGTTATCAAACGACATAAATGTTATTGCTAATTAACAGTATCATAACTAAAATACTCAGCCTCACTGATTCACACATTTTCCACGCAATATCAGCACACAGCGAAAAGATTATTATCTAACTATTAAAATTCCACTTAATCAATACGTTTGATCACTAATCTATACAAATTGATACCAGCATCTCTTGAATCTATGTATCTGACCACTATTCTCATCAAACGTGTCACTCGTCTCAGAGTGTATCATAAACATCAATTCAACCATTATCCCATAAATCGTATTACATTAGATAAATATACTCTCGCGGATAAATCCTACCACTTACAGCTCACAAACTCATAACTAGGCTCACGTTTCTAACACATCATCGTCAGTTAACATACAGTAATTATTCTTTACATACAGCTATTCATTCTCTCAACAAGTCAGGTGTATATTTCACACTGTCATAGTTATATTATTAACTACAAACAGCGTACCTAACTTACGAATAAAACAGTTTTCATTAACGCAAGAGTATCTTTAATAATCACACCTACAACCTTCCACAGAAGAAAAAATCCCAAGTGTGATGCGCCTCTTGAAAGGTTCTGATTGCCTGAAAAGTGGCGATTCACCCCTGAAAGGGAGTAGTAAGCGGACATTGAGCTTGATGCCAACAAATCCGGCAAAAGTGAGGAATCTATTTCGGTTTATTGATTGTACCTATTAGCTACATTTACCCTTTAATAAGGTAGGCGTCAATTTTCAGACATCTGTTCAGCGGATTATTTACATACGCGAGTATGTTAGGTTTGCATTTGTACATTTATATTATAGTTCGCGTTATGAGAGTGAGTGTGTAGTCTTCTATTGATTAGCAAAAATCTTTGTTTGACGTCAGCAAAATATTCGTTTCCGAACGAAAAAGAAAGCAAACTTTGGGTTGTCTTTATGTTTATCCCAAATCTGCTTTTGCATTTCAGGAGTCAAGTACTGCAGGCGGCACAGATTGCGGGAAAAATATGAGTGAGGTAGTGGTACCTGCTCAGAGATGTATGGTGTTTGTTTATATACTGTCGTTTATATAGGATCAAATATGCACCTGTTGAAATCAGAGTAAACTATTACGCTCTTAACTGTTTATATGTCTATTCAAAAAGACCCTTAATCTTTTGTTTACCTATTAGGCATAAACAATGTTGATGTATTCGTTGGTTTATAGCGTCGTTTATATAGGATCAAATATGCACTGCTCGCTAATTATTCGTTTGTTGATTTAATGATAGTTCGAGAGCGAGAAGGGTGTATGATTGAATTTTTGTGTTATAATTATATCTGTATTGTTTGATGTAAAAACAATTTATTAGCGTGTCTCATAGCATTATATTCCGTTAGTCTAGATTATGATCTAATATATGACAATTAGCAGCATTTCTTAGAGATTTCTGAAAATCACTACTCTTTAACCCTCTAATATCACTGCATACTTTTATAATGTTAGAGATTATAACAGTTCTAACTAAGAGAGGTGGTAATCGTTGTGTTTGTATGAGAGTTGTTTTAGGTACTTTTACTGTTGTTAAGTGCGGAAATTCGTGTGTAACGTTAGTAGTAGTATCTTCGTAACACATATGGAGAGAACTAACCAAACCATTTGCTGTTGTTAGGTTCTCTCCATACATTAAACTTAGTGTAAGTTAGTTACTGTTTTATGCTTTTTTATTTCAACTGTCAAAAACATGGATATCGTTAATCCATATATTCGACGGATGTTAGTATATAAAGAGCTATTTTTGTTTTGTTTACGTCTGAAATTGATACATCGAAATATGACATGCAATCAAATAGACAATAGATCAAAAAGGTCTAATTGGTGGAGGTGGGGAGGTGCGTGTAGGGGAGGAACCCTTTTATGTTATGCGATTTGATATATCTGATCTTTACTGTCTTTAATAACTCTAGAGTTAATATTAACTACTTCAATTCTACTAATGACACATATAAGAGTATTCAACAAAGAATTATTTCTATGTTAATGTTTGATAAGAGACATTTGTTTGTTTGACAGTTATTCGTTGTTTTTCTTGTATGCATATATTACACGGTTAATGATAAATATTCTTTGT
>JABUQX010006699.1:15000-17198 GCA_015478945.1 Trachelipus rathkii
TTAAAAGAGAGGAAGATTAAATATAATTGGAAAAACAGAAGAAGACAGGAGTTCTACAAACAGAGTGGCTGGAAAGGAGGAGGTATGACTACAAGCAAGCCTGGAATTATCAATTCTCACGAAAAACTAATGTGTAAGCATGGCACCACTGTATTACGAGGCGACGCAATGGAGGGTGATATGCGAGAAGCCACTCCTGACATCTACCGTTTAGTACCTATAGAAAAAGAAATAGTGCACCAACGTCACGTCACAGAGATAGAGGCTCAAGAGAGTTTGAAAGTAGGGAACAGTTTATTAGTCTCTTAGCTTTAGACTCAACTCTATCCAATAGAAGGTGGAGCCGGAGCCCCCAAAATGTGAGAACAGTACTCAAACACGGGCGAATAATGCCCTTGAAACACTGAATAGCTGTGAAGAAGAGAAAATTTCACGCAGCCAGAACAGAACTCCCAACTTCTTTGAGGACACTTAACAACCATTGTGATATGAGGTATTCCAAGACAATATTTTCTGTTTTATCTTCAGAACAAGAAATTTAATGTGTCAACGTTGATACGTTAGAACCGTCGAAGAAAATAGGAAAGTTAGGAGGTGTTTTGAGAGGGAGATGTAAAGAAGTTTAACTTGCAAAAAGAGTTGAATTTCACAGGTACGGCGGCCCCACCGGGAAATTCCATCCAGGTCGGCAAGAATAGATCGGAAAGCTGAAGAAAGAGAGGCAACTCTAGATGCAAAGGAGGGAGCAGATTTGAAAATGAGTGAAGAATGGAGTTGAGTCGGTTGGCTATAGAGTGACAGAGTTAGAAGTACAGCCTGAAGGAATCGTGATGAAAGGTAAAGAATAAAATTGGAGATAAAACAGAACTTGAGGAACACACAACTTAACAGGAAGGAAAGGAACAGGAACGTTCCATCAACGAGTTGCTGATTATAGAGCGACCAGAGGAGAAAACTTGAACAAGATAAGCAAAGAGAAGGAGGAAACCAAAGGAAGGGAGTTAGAGGTAGTGACGCATACCAACTCGATCAAAAACTTTGATATTCAAGCGCACCACACAAGACTCCACAGTAGTCCTAAGGGCAGAAGATCATGAAATCAGTTGATAGGAAGTATGTCACTTCAGTTGACCTCTGAGCGTCGAAAGCCATACTGATGATCTGAAGAAAAGAATGAGACTCCAGATGATCCAGGAAAGGAGAGTTAAGAAGAGTTTCAAAGATTTAGGTAAATACAAGTGATAGCTAAGGATGATAGTTGGAAGGATCAGAGCGGCTGCCCTTTTTAGGATTGGCTGGACCAAGCACTGAGAAATGTACTAGTATTAAGGCATAGAGAAGTAGAGTTGAACGAGAACAGGGCCAGCTCAAAAGGCAAACTCCTCAACATACGGGAGGAATGCCTTACTGGCCACTACCTTCATGACGTCATTGAATCTCAGAATCCCATGTACCCGATCATGCGTAATCAGGCAAAGGCATAGGAAACCTGAGAGGAGAAGAAGCAGAAGGAGGGATGCCGGAATTGTCCAGGGTAGAATTAGATGAAAAAAAGGAGGCCGAAGAGATTAGTCTTTTCAGTAGGAGAGTTAGCTACAGAACCGTCCGAAGAGCGAATAAGTGGAGAAAAGGCAGATTTACAAAAATTTATTAGAGATGTTTTTGGCAAAAGAGCAAGAAATTTTTATCAGTAGGAGAGGCCAAGTAGGTTGTCACACTTTCTTTTAGTGAAAGTGCGATTAGCCTGTCGAATATGCCGCCTGCAACCGATTCCGGCAGAATGATAATTAGTAAGTGAGTGATTGGGGAATCGAACGAGTGTGAGAGAGAGCCTCCTGGAATGGAGCGAGAACAGTTCCCATCTCAAACGATGGATTTGTCTGTAGAGAAAAGAGATTTTAGTTGAAGATGAGTAGTGATGCATGACAGTCGACACTCTATGTTTTCGAGGTGCCAGGAGCTCTGACCTTTCAGGCAGTGTCGGAGCGTCCCTAGTCAAAGGCAAGATTTCACTCAAGCATCAGTTTTGGCAAAAGGAAACGACGAAACGCCTGCCCAATTGCCCCGATTAAAGTGCCAGAAAGTACGAAAAATATATATATTAGTAGTATTATCATATATATAATATATATATAAGTATAATATATACTTAATATATATATATACTATATATATATATTATATATATATATATATAC
>JABUQX010006700.1:0-10000 GCA_015478945.1 Trachelipus rathkii
AAACTCTCATAGTTTTTTAAATAGGTATATGAGCGACTTAGCGTCTTCGAGGTGGTTTAAAAAATATTTTTATTAAAAATTTAAAATATATATAGTTTTATTAACGTAATTACTTTTTTCATATTTAGGTGGTTCATTCATTCATTGATGCCACTGGTTTAGCTGATGTTCCTTACACGAAGGAGATGTTTACCTCATAATCCCGAGGTTCATCCCACCTCAAGGAGGACTTTGAGCAGGGATATTGAAAAGCTGATGCAAAAGGGGAAGACTCGAACTGATAAACAACCTCTTCCACCATAGAAGTGGGTGGCCACTACAGCGACAGTTGGACCGGCCGCATCAATAGGTCCTTAACTTTGGGATGAACAGTCCCTACGTGGATTGACAAGAGGAGTCAACCTCAAAAGGTAAGCCTTATAATGCAATCTTTGCGGTCGGGAAGGTGGAGGTAAGAAAATAAAAAAGTTAAATTTTGATTTATTTTTATATTATTCCTTAAGTCTTCATATAATTCATAAGACATAATGAGGTTGTAAATATTATTTATATTTACCTTACTACTAATCTAATTAAAATTTTATTTGCATTTTAGGAAAGGCAAACTCAACAGTTTAATGGGGAACTAATCACAGAGTAATTTCTTAGAGTTTTAGCATCCACATGAGTATAGTCGTGATAGAGAGCCACCTTATAATCTATACTCGGATCATATAATGGCACCATCATTACGTGACTATGCTTCAACGCCATTGGTGTTAGTTCATAATCACTGGAACCAGGGAGAAACACTTCCATTGAACTTTTTGATTATTCCTTAGTACTTAGGGTAAGTATTAGGTGTGATTAATTCTCAGGATAAGATCATGAAGGTAGTCTGAAGATGATGACAATATTCGGATGAGAGTTGCAGCACCGCTACGAGCTTTAAAGAGCTACTATAATGATAATATATCGCGAAAACTAGTTGTAAATGAACATATCTTAAAATATATATTAATTTATATATTTATATAAAGATATAAAGTTATTAAAATATATATAAAAGATGGTTAATTTAAGATTATTTTAAACTAATAATATCTTTATGATAAATTTTTACTATGATAATGTAAATATCTATAATTTGATTTTATATTAATTTACCTAGTAGCTCTCACCATTCTCAAATATGTTGGGCGACAACAGATGTGAGTGATATACAAGGCTGGAGCAAGGGGGGCTCACAGTGGGAAGGACCAATAGATCTTAAAGTCACATTAGAGCACCTTGCTAAGACCTTCAATGATACAAAGTAGGCCTCATTAATTAGTTAAGATGAAGCTCAATCTCAGATATATTTCAAAGATTTGTCGACCTCAATAAAAGAATATTACTATGTGAAGATTCTTCCTTTGATTGTGTTTGTACAAAGTGAAGGTAGTAGTTACTATATTATCAAATGAGCCAAAATGATATTAAGAGAGTTCACGTACTGGCAATGTGTTGCCGAAATTAAAATTTATAGAGACTTAATTTAATAATTAATATTAATAAAGTTTTTTTTAATTAATAATTATTTATAAAAGTTATTAATATAATTTTTCATAGCAGATTGATAAACATTACATATATTAATATGTTTAGACTCGCTGTATATTTGTCATGCAATTACTTCTAAATTAGTTTTTCCCTTTACCTCACAAAAAGGTACAAAATTCTTAATTCCTAACAAAACTCTACCCCCCTTTACGATCTCTATCTTTACGAAATATAATAAAGTTTTGAAAAGTTATAATTTCTTCTTTGGTTAAGTGTCTCCTGTAGAGCAATTATATTAATTGAAAAATTATTTATCAAGTAAGCTAAGTAATTTTTATTAGCATGAAATTCGTACTATTCAAAGATGAGCTAATTGATCTTGAAAAGAAATGAACTTTTGTGAAGCCTGATTAATGAGTTTTCTATTACTAAACTCATATATATTTCAGCAGCTAAACGAGTTGAAATTTCGTGAGGCATTCCTACCAGGCTAGTAAAAGAAATAAGCTAATGCTTAACTTATTGATTGCTGCGGACAGTTGGCATGAATTGAAACTATTTTATAGTTAACTCATAGTTCCAATCAAATGAAAAGAACCAGTATAGTGATGTAAATATACAATTACAATAAAAATTTAGTTTATAACTCTCTAATACTTAATAATAAATATTATTGCAGGTGTATACTCGTATCTAGGAGTCACGTGTTGGTTCACAGAAAAAAAGACACAACGAAGAATATATTCGAGTACTAAAAATTTCTCACAGAATGGAGAATTGTCCATTCTAGAAAGCGGTCGTAACATGAGAAAGTATCACGAGAAAAGAGCTCCACTAAAGATCATGTTCTGGGGTTAAGCATCCTGGAGGTTTACAGGTAAGAGGTCGGACTTTCTTAAGAGTCGCTTCGGTTAGATCCTCATTTTTTTCTCCTTTGAAGCTAGAGAAATATCCTCGCAAGTAGTATCAATATTTCTTCAGTCCGATTATAGTGATGCTCTTTGTATGATAGACTTGTATAAGTTGTTGTTATAATATTTTTTCGTCACAACTTCGAACTGAGAGACATCATTTTTCAGCATGAAATTAAATTTTAATTATGAGTGGGGAACACGGTTAATGTATTTCTAGTTATTGTTACATAATATATTTTTACTATATAAATGGCAACGTATTGTACTAATTTCCAATATGGTGACAAGAATAAATATCTTAAAATTTTACACATAAATTACCAAAATAAATGTAAAAAAGTTCAATAATAAAAAAAGAGACGTATATATATATAAAAATACTTTTTATTCAAATAACTATTCGTTGCATCCAGACAGCAAATATCATAGTTCCACATATCAGAAATAAGGTTTGTTCTCAATAAGTTTCGAAATCACTACCTAAAGTACCGATATCCCCAAATTAATTTCATTTCTACTCTGTACAGTATCGACTCCGACGTTATATGGAGCGCGAATATATGCAACAGAAGTAACTAAGTTTCAAAGAAAGCTTGAATTATGTTTCCTTGCAGAAATGATCTCAGCAGGAATATTTCTATCTTCGCATTTCATAAGGAAAAGAATCGATCATGCTGGACGACATCACCTCTGAGAGTTAATGAGTCAGCATTCACCTATAATTGAAACGCATCCAGGATGGTGGTATAAAGTACCAGCTACTATTAAGTTTTTCGGACTGTATGGACACTTTCTGATGAAGTGGACATGATTTTCTCTGGAGATACCTATAGAATTGATATTATTCTCTCTGTTGTTTGTCTTTTTTTAATGAAATTTGTGAATACACTTAGGTGAAGAATACTATTATTATGTTTGAAAAATTAGATTAACATTTATTTTGGCGTATATATTAACATGTTTTTATATATGGTGGGAAAGCATATTTCAACAAAAATGTATTATTATTATTTATTAAATTATTATTATTATAATCGTTAATTAAGAAGATAATAAAGACATGAATATCTAGTCAATCAATAAAATTCTGCGCAGATATAAAGTGTCCGAATACACATGAGAAAGAAATATATCAACATTAAATGAACTTGTAACTAACTTAATTCAAAAGATTAAACATAAAATAATACATATAATAAGAAAGAATAACTGAAATGAACATAAATTTCTATTTATAATTTATTACGATCTTGAAGGAGAAAAATGAAAATTAAAATAACATTAACTAAATTATATTATTAATATGAAATTATTTTGTGAGTTATAAGTATTAGACACCTATCTGCAATATTAATTTCATACTATATTAATTACATAATATATATTAGAATAAAAATATTAAATAATAATATAATTAAATAATAATACATAATAATAATAATAATATAATAAAATATAATAATAATATACATAATAAATAATAATTAATAATAATAAATAATATAATATAATATATAATAATAATATAATAAATAATATATAATAAACTAATATAAATAATGGAGCTTTTGTTTTAATATCTACGTTTACTTTTTAAACTTCTCCTTTTAACACATCTTCCTAATTTTCTCATTCTAATTTTCTTAATACTTAGTTACGAAAATAAGTTTGCAAAGAAAGGGCATATTTATATTTTATCTAGTCTTCTGACACGGGTTTCGTCCGTAAACCTCGGACATCTTCCGAGTTTTCATATATATATTTGATATATAATAATAATATAATAAATAATATAAATAAATATATAAATTAATATAAATAAAATACTATATAATTATAGGTATTATGATTAATATATATTGTAATATAAATATATATAATATTATTTATTTTAATATAATATATAAATATATATTTTATTATAACATTTTTCCACTTAAATACTATTTTAATATATCACTCTATATCTTATTTATATTATTAGTATGTTAATATAAGTAAGTTTATTATTGTATACTTTATGTGTTATTTAATACAGTAAATTATTATTATATAATAAAATAATTTATATCAATATTTTATATATATATATATACACTACTTCTTTTATATTAATTTTTTATATTTTTATTTTACTCTTATTTCATCATTTAAGTTCATACATATACTCATCTACAACATTTTATATAATTTTATTTTTGTGGTATTTTTTCAATTATCCACATAATTTCTATATTTATTAATATTATATATATATTTTTATTTGATATGAAGTAATATATACTATGCGTTTCTTAGAGAACATTTAATTTTTTTTTTACCATCGCTTACTATCAGGGTTTGGGAATATATTTATATCTGTTTAATAAATAAATATAAAATATTTTACAAATTAAATTACGAAAAATTTTTATTTTTTATGGAACTTTAAATTATATATATTATAATATGTATATATAATTATTCTTTATATTATCACTTATTATTTTTTATTTTATAGAATAAATAATCTATAAAAAATCCTAAAGTAAAAATTATATAGTTATGTAAGTATTTTTAGTATTATTGTTTTTATAAATAAATATAAATAAATTAACATTTAAACTGAATTACAATTTTTAATTATACGTTATAAACTCATAATATAATTATATCTTATATATCTATACATATATATATCATAATATATTACAGCAATGTATTAGTTTTATGATTTCTAATATTTATTTCTCATATGACCTCTATAATTGCTATATATATATTAATTAGTTTAGTGCAAAGCAATATCACAACATTAATCGTAAGAAAAAAATGTTATTATTTTTCATTTACTCACAGTATGGTTCTTTAAGCTAAAAATATTTGTCATTTTTAAATTGTTTTAATTAAGAAATTAGCTCATTTATATGACTTGGAAGAATGCTGATATCTTGTACCCATACGTATTATTCTGAATAATTGTTTTTATTTTAATAGAAACAATTTAATTAAATTTAACCGTTATTACTAAAACACTTTATTTTTGTTATTTATTATTTATGAAAAAGAAATATAGTAATCTTGTCAAACTAGTTTTATAAAATCATGTTATATAATTCTATTGATAATTTTAAATTCTTCAAAAAAATTGGTAATTATTAATATAATTATTCACTACTACATTTAATATAAAAACCATTACGCATTTTTAATTTAAAGTTTCTAGCAAAAACACCTAAGCTACCCTCAGATTTTCCCTGAAGCATCCTGTTCTACGGTTTTTGAAAACTAACAAACAGTTATTATCGGAATTTTAATTTAAAAACAAAATTAAAAAAAGCTCTTTTTATTTTTTTGACAAATAAAATAATTTTAACAGCACTCAAATTAACTTTTTAATTAAAAATAATCTTAGATATCATAATTTTAATTATAATCCACCCAATAATTCCTAACCCAAAGTTTTTTTTAAAATCATTTTATGTACATCGGCTGGCGACATAATTTCCTACTATACAACTTTCCTAAAATATGACTTTTTACTGATTTTTACTAGTTGTAAAGCTTAAGAAGATAGCTCTAACGACCAAAATCCCAGCATATTTTACAATTGCAAACATTTAACCATCCTGTTATTTCCCTTGTTACAAGTTTCACCTTTTGGTGTAACTGTCATTAAGATCGTTAGTAGTCGAATTACGTCTTAGTTTCGTCTAGTAACGTAGTCCGTAGCCAGCATGAAATGATATTTGTCTCCTTGAAATATATAAACTCAATTGTCTCTTTGTTTTATTTCAAACGTCTCACTTTATAATATATAACGTTTTCAAAACATCTCTTTTACACGATTTTGCATCTGTTGATTTTTGGTAAAAATTAATAAGGGAGATCGACCTGTTAAAATATTTACTGTCGATACGTCCAACAAAGTTAAAACGAACAATGGATTAAACACTTTACATTTTTCTCATTACATGTACCAATTATCAAAACATTTGCTTGGACTTGCCATTCTTAATATGTCTTATTAATATGTTCTACATATTAATATTTAGCTTTCACAAATCGTCATTGCTTATTATTTAATTTTTTTTATTTTACAAAATCATACCTTAATACTTTGTGGATAAATTTCCGATATAGTATATATCCTTGTTTACTCCATGGGTGCAAAGTCTTTTCTGTTTTGGATCTTAAAAAAGCATTTTATAATTTTTTATATTTAATATAAATGTGCACTTCGTGTATAATACGTCTAAAAAATTCGTTGAAAAGACAAAATCTTTTGTACGCAATACCTTTGTCCTCAATCTCATACATTGGGGTTATTTGGGAAAATAATATAGAAAAACCCCAGACCTTGGAGATAGAGTGTATTAGAGGTTGACCATACCCATTAAAGGAAAATTAATTATGATAGATAACGAAATAATTTATAAACTATTTTCATTTATCATTAATAAGACTGTTAACTATTTATTAATATCAATAGATTTATTAAAATATAAAATCGAAATATACAAAGATTAATTTATTACTTAAAATTATATCATTTTATTGATTTACTATTATGTATGTGCTATTGAAACTCAATTCATGTCTTATAATATGATATGAAAATCAAATTTTTACCTCCATTTTTTTGTGTAACTTCATATATAAACTATAAAATATTTTTCAATGATAAAATTTATATTTTAGTTTTGAATTTTTTTTAATTAAGATGTTTAACGCAGTGCGAGTTTTTATAGAAACCATTAACTACACTCATGGTTCTCTATATATTTTAAGTATAAACCATCTGGGAGGCGATAAACGCAAAATGGGGACCGGGTATAATGTGATAGCAAATAACTCAAAAATCCCATCTAGAAATCAAAGACACTACTCAAATTCTTCAAATCTTAAGGTCGACAATAAGCCACTTAAACTCATTATTTGTTGTCGAACTCTCCACGTCGTTCGATTTGGATACACCAGGGGTAATAAATAACCAATAATAACCATAGTAAATAATGATCAGTCCATTGAAATAATTTTTGTAACTTATTGATTTTATTACACTCATAGAATCAGGAATTCTCAAGCCTTCGTTTTTCACGCATGTGCGTATTATGTAAGTAGACGTCAAGTTCGTATAGTAGTTAGCTAGTTTTTGGGCTCTCTATACGCTTGCACATACCATTATAAATTGCACAATCTTTAATAATTTGTTTTAAAGATAATTTAAACATATTATACACCGATTTCGCTATCTTGTGAAAATTTCGTTCGCATATATCAAAACTGCAGTAAGCGAAGGATTGTATCTCGCATCAGATTACATGTATAAAGCATAGTAACGAAGAGAAGAAGAAGAATGAAAGGAAGTCATAGACTAAAGAAAAGAAGATAAGAAGATAAGAAGATAAGAAAGAAGAATACATCATGACCTCACACGTATAATAGTTATAAAGCTGGTAGCTTGTAGTGTAGTAAGTAGTAGTATGTAGTCGTAGTAGTAGTCATTGTCGTAGTAGTAGTAGTAGTAGTAGTAGTAGTAGTTGAATCACAGTGAAGGATGACAATGATACACGCTTACTCATGAGACCTTGAGAACACCCCAAACTTAAAATCTTAAAAGATGATTCATCTGCATCCCCCCGTTAAACAGAAGCCCTCAGATTTAGTCTATAAGACAGGACTGGAGCACATCGAGAACGACCCGAAAGAGAAAGAGAATAAGGACACAAACACGAGAAAAAAAGACAGAGAGAAGAGAGAAGAGAAGAGAGAAGAAGAAGAGAAAGAAGAGAAGACAGAAGAAGAAAAGATAAGAAGGGAAAGGAGAAGAAGAAGAAGACAGAAGAAGAAGAAGAAAGAGGAAGAGGAAGAAGAAGAAGAAGAAGAAGAAAAGAAAGGGAAAAAGAAAAGAAGAAAGAAGAAGGAAAGACAGAAGAAGAAGAGAAGAAAGAAAAGAAGAAGAAGAAGAAGAAGAAGCAGAAAAGAAGAAGAAGAAGGAAGAGAAAGAAGAAGAGAAGAGAATACTACTGAATCAATCGTAATAAGTTACTAGGGGTAGTAGTAGTAGTGAGTAGTATAGTAGTAGTAGTAAGTACAGTAATAGTTGGAGATAGTAGTAGTAGTAGTAGGGTAGTGGAGTAGTGAGTAGAAACAGATTGATATTTTGGATTACTATTTTATATATAGTCATAGGTTTTCTTCAGTGCGTATACATTTCTATTCGTACATTATTGTTTTAAACACGGATTAATTGTAACATTTTAAAGTTTTCGCAAGACAAATCGAATCACTGAAAGCGATTAAAATGATCTTATTCGTATCAGCGAGGATTGTTTGATAAGAGTCGCGAACAAGATAGCTGAAGAAGACGAAGAACAGAAGAAAGATAGAGGAGCATCGTTGCTTGGTTCTAGAGTCTGAGTCGATTCTGGATCTAGTCGGAGGCGGGCTGGAAGTCGTTCGAGGAATTTGAGTCAAGAGAGGTGAGGAAGCGAGTCGCCCGCAGGTGCAATTTTCAAACATTTGTCAGCGATCATACCACTAATTGGAGATCCGCCCTTGAGAGATGCATGAAGATCTGCTTGGGTACCCGAGGGGTGAAGCGGATACATAAGGGCGACCTATTGGGGCAGTGCCCTCGCTTACACCTTTGGGGTAACCGAGTATTATATAATATAATATATAATATATATATTAATATATATATATATAATATATATATATTTATATATATATATTCTATATATATAATATATATATTATAGTATATACTTATATATATATATATATATTAATATTATATATATATATAGTATATACATATATTACTATTATAGTATATATTATATATATATTATATATATATATATATATATATATATTATATTATATATTATTATATATATATTTATATATATATATATATATATATATATTATATTATATATTATATAATATATATATATATATATATATATATATATATTATATTATATATATTATATCATATATATGTATATATATATATTCGTAGTTTGTTTTCTGCACATTTTATGCATGAACATTATTATATAAAATTCTCGTCTCAGTTGTTTGATTGCTTTGAGTGTAAGTAGTGATATCGGCTATAATCGAATGTTGGTGTATTAGTCTTGAATCTTATTTTTTCTTATGAAGATGATCACGCAATTCGTAGTTGATTATTATCATTATTTTTTACAGTAGAACCTCTACTGTGCTTACCCATCGTCGTCAATCTCACCCTCTAAACTCGTTGATGATATATTTACGAAAAACCGAGTTATAATTACTGTCGCATGTCTACTATACCGAGTGGACGCTGTATATATTTAACGTAAACTAACGCAAGCGATAACTGTCTGTGTTCGCGGCTTACAAGACACACCGATCGTTTTATTCGTAGTCGTACGACTTTCAACAAGATTATCGAATGTATGGAACATGGATGAAGTAAGTGTAAATGTTACTGTTATGGATAATCGTAATATTCCACGAGTGGTGAGGGTTTTGAGTGTCTTTTATAGAATTGTTGGTTACTTCTCAGTTATGGGGAAGGTAATTAA
>JABUQX010006702.1:0-2500 GCA_015478945.1 Trachelipus rathkii
TCTTCGACGAGCAAAGCGGGCTTTCATCAAACGAAAGTGCACTAACTTCCTTGGTTCTCCTACTGACAAATCTTTCTGGCCTCTTGCCCAAAACATCTCTAGCAACTTCTGTAAATCTCCCTTTCCTCTGATGGTTCTGTTGTTAATTCTCCAACTGAAAAGGCAATCTCTTCGGCCTCCTATTTTCCACTAACTCACCTGACGATCTGGCAATCTCTTCCTCCTTCTCTCTCAAGGTGTTTCCTATGTCTTTCCTGTGTTACATTTTGATCGGGTGCATAGGCTCCTGAAATCTATGAAGGATAGGAAGACGGGTAGCCCAGATGGCATTCCTCCCCAAGTTTTGAGGGAGTGTGCTTCCGTGCTATCCCCGCCCCTCGGTTCAACTATACTTCTTCTTATGTCTCAAATACTTAAGCACTTTCCCTCAGTGTGAGCTTCGCACAATGTTCAACCTAGTCAGAAAAAAAGGAAGCCGCTCTGATTCCTTCTAACTATCGCCTATTAGCTCTCACTTGTATTTCTATCTAAGATCTTTGAACCCTTTCTCAACTCTCATTCTTAGATAATCTGGAAACTCATTCCCTTCTTTCCGATGCCAGTACGGCTTTCAGCGCTCGAGGTTCTTCTGGCGATATACTTTCCTTTTTAACGTATTTATGGTTTTCCGCCATTAGGAACTACGGGGAGACTTGAGTGGTGGCACATGACAAATCCAAAGCATTTGACCGAGTATGTCACGCGTCACTGCTCTCCAAGCTTCCCTTCTTTGGGTTTCCTCTTTCTCTTTGCTTAATTATGTCTAGCTTTAGTTCAAATCTCTAAATATCGGCTGTTGTTGATGGGGCGACTTCTTCTTCTTCTTTTTCTGTCAATAGTGGTGTTCCTCAGGGTTCTGTCTTATCTCCTACTTTATTCCTACTTTTCATTAATGATCTTCTTACCTGCACATCTAACTCTATCCACTCATATTCCGATGACTCGACTCCTCATTCTTCAACTCATTTCAGTTCTGCTTCCTCTTTTACTTCTAGAATTGCCTCTCGTCTTAATCTTTCCTATTTTATTCTCGCTGATCTGGATAGAATTTCCGGATGGGATCGTCTCAACCTTGTGAAATTCAATTCTTTAAAAACCCAACTTCTGAAAATCTCCTTCTCTTAAACGTATTCTAACTTTCGTATCTCTTTCGACGGTTCTCTCGTCTCTCCTGTTGACAATATAAACATCCTTGGCCTTAACATAAACAAAAAAATGTCTTGGAACCTCATATCACAATGGTTAGGCGGCTTCAAAGAACTGGGAGTTCTGTTTAGACCGGGACTTTTTTCTCTTTTCTCAGTTGCTCCAGCTATACAGGGTCTCATCCGCCTTGTATGAAGTACTGTTCTCATATCTGGGGGGGGGGGGGCTCTGGTTCACCCGGCTTTTGGAAGGGTCGAGTCAAAGGCCAAAAGGCTTATTAAACTGTTATTTTGGTGCTTTATCTCTATTCTATAGGCACACCCAGCGGCAAGTGCTCGAGGGAACTTATTATTTGCGTACCACCAACCTTTTACGAACCCTTCGTACACAAGGAGTGCTGTATCTGTTGATATTTGTGTTGATATTGTAATCCAGGCTAGTTCGCTGTGGTGTTCCTCCTTTTCCGCCACCTATGTTCTGTGGAATTCTTTCCATCTTCTTTATGTCCTGCTGAATTTAATCTTCCTCCTTTAAAGCCTGCGTCGGTGCTCATCTGCGTAATGTGAGGCTAGAGGTGAACTTTTGAGCTTACTTACACCCCCTCTTTGAATATTGCTCTGACTGTGAGTGGTGGGTGACAACTGTTAAAAAAAAAAATCCTCTAGGTGGGCAAGATGTGGTAAATTGAACTAAATCCCCATACTCAACCCATTCCAAAACATCATTCAGATTATCCAGAAATTGCACTCTTTTCAAAATTACCCTCAGAATGGACCATATGTCTCAACCACACATACTTTTAACTTATTCAAACTTAAATTTAACCTTTAGAATTCTAGCACTCACACACACAAATCTACCATAGCTTCTCTACACAAGTTCACCTCATCAGAATTGCAATTCTTTCTCTCCCCCTCTCAATTCTTTCCACACCAGCACCAAACACATTCACACCACACCACTCATTTTACCGTTTCCTTTCAAATCTTTGTTTCAGTCATAGCTAGCAAATCAAATGCCCTTTCTAAATACATCATCACCTCTCTCCTCAACATATATTCCTCTGACATTCCATGATCACATACGATTCATACATTTTCGCGAAAGATAGGACGTCGATGACGCGATCACGACCTTCTCTGAAGCCATGCATAGCATTCCTAGGCAAAAGATAAGTAGGTAATAGCAATGGCAGCCAACCCAACTACCACCATCACTTAGTTGCCTTCTACGACATGCAGGACATACGATCTGACAATTTTATCTTCCCACACATAGGGGGATATAATGGATTAGGAATGTCTGTAGAATGTTT
>JABUQX010006702.1:7500-25000 GCA_015478945.1 Trachelipus rathkii
GCAAATCCTATTTTCAGCACATACCCCCGCAACGCAGCGCTCGCGTCAAGCAAAAGACGCAACTATTTCCCGCCCAACGACACTCGCAACAATAAACTATACTCTCTACTAATGATCAATTTCCATTTTATTTAACATACATTAAACAATTCTTACATTAACATTAATTTTTCTTTTATATTTATTTACTTAGTCCACCTTATTTAACCCTCTCTACACAAAAATTATCTTAAAACCACTCGTATAGTCAAGAAGAAAAGCACCCGCGTTGGACACGACATACTAACACAATTAATATTCCTCTACTATAGCAATAATTAGGCAATATTTCCTCTAAAAAACTAAATGACAATTCAAATGAACGATAAGTTCAACAGAAATTCAGACGACCTAATTGAAGCTCGACAATAAACTAAAGGACCATTTAGATATGAGCCTCTTTGTTTTAAATGTTCTTATCCTGCTTAACTCATATGTAAATCCTTACTGAACTTCTTAACTCCATGTTTTACTGCTACTATACACTCAAATGTCTCAAACTAGATATTTAACTCACAATTTATAACATATCACTACATTAACCAGCTACGGTAATCAGCTAAAAATCAATAGAACGGATAAGTCATACGCCACCAACGAACTTAAAGGTACATGCTATATTGTATTATACTGCCACATTTACCCATGCTTCTAACCACTCATCCCTGTTTTAACATGATATCGCTCTCACACGCGCTACACCTCGCTAATGTTACATAAAATATAGTGAGTATAAAGCCCAAGTAAACATATGAGTAATAAAGCAAGTTTAGAAGCCAAAGATAACAACAAACCAGAACCTAACCCAAACTAAATATCACCATGTTGATAAAAAGGTCATAACCCACCCATACTAAATTAGAATATATAAAACTGAAAACCTTTACTGCTCATAACGGTATGTCAATAGAGTTACAATAAAAATAACTGTGAGTTAAAGCCAGATAATATACAACATAATGAGTTAAAGCAGTTACAGAAATTAACAACAGCCCCCATAAAAAACAAAAGACATACATAACATCTACATCATAGGTGTTATGTTAACACACTTCCTATAGTAATTCTTACTAGAAAAATTTAATAGCACCCCTAGGCTAATAGTACATGTATAACTTGTTTTTAATCAAAAATTTACACAACCCCGTACAATAATCGACACTGTAGTAAAATAAAAATGATATATATCAGCCCACTTACACAACCTTATGGAACTTTTTCTTCAACACAAACTTACATTACAATTTTTCAAAAAAAATTTATAAATTAAAAAGTCTACTAAAAGTAAAAAACAATATTAAACAAGAACAAACATAAGCTAAAAAAAATCGCTATTACAGAATGAAAATAACCAACCATGAAATGATCATAAAGAAATAAACAAACAATAATATACTTATTTAATTCCCGCTCGCAAGGGCCAATATGCGTCTGCTAGAACGCCCACAGCTCGCGGCCGGGTACAGACAGAAAACAATATTGCGCCTGCTGGGCGCATCGCGGGCAGGGGCGCACAACACAACAAACAACAAAACCACAGGTAATACAGGAAGAGCCTCGCGAGCCATATCGTGCGGAAAGGGAGCAAATGCCTCGCGCCTGCTTCTTACGGGATTTGGGAACCAATCACAATCATGACAATTCAATAAACTTGAGTCGTCAAAGAACATGAAACCTATCAAAAGAATGACACCGAGCAAAGAACCATGAGAAATCATCCGATATAAAGACCTAGGTATCAAAGACGAAACGTCATCAAAGAATAAGAGTCATCCAAGCACTGACCCACAATTAAAGCGACAGTATCAACAGATATGCAGAACCACAAAACTCGCAGACACAATACTCAAACATCATGACCAGGATCAACACAATATCAGAGACACTGTCAGCTGTGGTCGCTGCTGACCAGTGAATAGTAAAGAATCCGTCGATTCGGCAGTTCAAGTCGTATTAATGAAGCTAGTGTAAATGGATCTCATTGGTGAGCTGTAACAGTCGTTCATATAAGTGTTACATAGTGTGTATGTATAGTAAGATAATCTAAGTGTCTATCGCACTTGAGTGTGACGTGTAAGCACTGTATATGGGCTTAATGTACAGTGTACTATCGGGAGGGATCGTAAAGTGCTATATAGTTGTCATAGTCGCCAGTATAAGGGTCCTCAAAGTCCGAATGTGCGTATAAGCATGTCAATAGTGTAAATGTGTGTATAAAGTGACCATACAGTGTGCCTATAAAGGAGCACAATAGTTCATATGCTGTGTCGGAAGCCTCGTTAAGGTATCATGGGATAGTGTAAAGTGTTACGGTTAGTAGTACAAGAAGCCTTAATAAGTTCCAATAATGCCTCGATAAAATTGTATGTAAGTGTAAGTGTCTATGATACTGACGGTAAGTGCTAAGTGTTATGGAGAAGAGTACAAGAATAAGATATATACCAAGAATGTCATAGATAGTGAATCAAAGATGTACACATCAGTGACAATAGTAGTGATCATACAGCTGCTCACAGTGTGAATGTGTGTCCATAAGTGTCATTAGTGTAAGTGTCTATGGATGTGTGATGTGATCTGTGTGTAGACTATCCGCGATAAGATGTGAAGTGCTGTGTCAGTGATAAGCCTGTCGAATCGTCTCGAAGTGATCAGACTATGTGTGATATCAGATGGAATGTATGATGATGTGTAGATCGCAGAATAGAATAGTGACCTGCTGATAACGACTGTATTGCTGCTAGGGGTAGCATATACACTAAACATCAATACAAATACAAATAATAACAACATATATACTATAATACCCAAATACTAATAATCTACATAACAAATATAATATATATATATAATATATAAATATATAAAATAAAATAAACTAAAAACTATATATATATATATATATATATATATATATAATTATAATATATAAAATAAATATATATAATAATAGCGAGTAAATTTACAACAAAACAAGAAATTCATAAACAATTATTAAGTAACAATTATAATAGCAACGTAAAAGTTTCGGTAATCAGAATACTTATTCAATATATTCAAGGCCATTTACAATTAAAAATTTAACCAAAAAAATATTGTAAAATAAATCGAGGATGTCACCATACTCAAAAGCAACTAGCCAGACCACAAAACCATCGCTTCAAATTGCAAATCCACACAAAAAACGAACAACAGGCATACCAAATTGTACTAAAAAATAAATCAACACATACACAAAACAACTATATCCTACTACTAAATAAAAATAATATAACTACTATATATATATAACCATCAAAACCTAATATCTATACTATACTAATATACTATATATCATAAAACTAATAATAATAAAATAATAACCACATATATATAATATATATAATCAATATAAATTAGGATTCCACGTGCGATCAATGTTACCGTTTGTTCAAAGATATTGCTCATCGTGCTAGTTCTAGATACAAAATAATTATTTTTAATAAAAACTAAATTAAGATAAAATATTAAAAATTTTCGATATCACCCATAATACCTCTCTCACTTATAATATTATCATATTATTCTATTATCAAGTCAAATATCAGAACATATAAATGGCAATTCGATACCAACATACAAAATACTCAAATAATAATTATATATTAAATATCCAAACACTTAATACATAATATCCCCACTATAATCATGTAAATATATATACATATAATATTATATTAAACAAATCACAAGCACACAAATCATTAAACATGTGGAGCAAAATGATAGCAAGTAACTGACCTCAGATCGATGCGAACGAAACGAACAAAATACATACTATCTCTCTACACTCACCCCGCCTCATACTCGACTATACACATACTAATAACCATTTATAAAAACCATTAACATCACACTATAAAATAACAAAAAGCCACCATAACATATATATTAATAACTACTATACTCAGCGAATATATATAATTAATACCAAACCACACCACACATATATATATAAAATATATAATAACCCAAATAATACATTATACACACCTATAATAATACCCAAACTCAACAACTAATAATATAATACTACCCTATAATACACTAATATACACTAATCTATAATATACTACTCTTATAACTATACAAAACAACCTAAGAAACCAACCTATACATAATAAAACACAACACCATAATAATACGATATCACTCATTTAATATATATAACATTCAAACCATCACACTAACAATAAACTAACTCATAATCACTCACTCACACTCATACACCCTAATACATAACACCTTACTAATTATCAAAAAATATTCACCAATCGCAATACTCAACATAACAACATATAAAAAACTACACTAATCAATACCTCAATACAAACCTAATAGTAACTCACAACCACACCAACAAACATCACTCAAAATAAAACAATCAAATACCATACACTAAATACCACAATACAATAACTACTAGAAGACCTCACTACACTATCAACCATAATATACTCACAACACACAAACCAACACCTAAAACAACATAAAACAAACAAATACCATACAAAAATATTTATACACACATAAATACTATAAAACTATATATACTAATAATATACCCACATAAATAACAAAACCCACCACATATACTATATCACATAAATACTTACACTAATTATATATATAAAATATATTAACACACAAAACATAAATAACCCACAAACTAACTAATAATTACTACAGACACCTAAAAATAATAAACTAAAAATCTAACTAATACTTATACCTATACTATAATAAACTCACAATACCTAACTCAACTAACAATATACTATACTAACACCATACAAAATACCAAATACAACATATACACAACCAATTAACTCCCAATAAACATACATAAAACAAACATCACTTATTCATTAAATCTCACTAACCACAAAATATAATAATACTAAACAATATACCCACAACTACTACAATAACACACAATATACACTAAACATAACCACATAACCCACAAAACGCCAAAATAACAACCCCCCAATCTCTCAACAAATAATATAATATACCCACCACAACTAAAACCACAACCATAACATATATACACTACTAAACAATACTACATACCCCTACCCCTAAATAACCTAATATCATACAATTGAATTCACTCTCATTACCAATTCCACAATATCACCTTAATTATTATTAATTATCTCATTTACAATTATTATTATTAATTATTCATTATTCAAAAGTTATTACTCTATATATTTTTATTATTTATTTTTATATTTAATTATTATTTTATATTTATTTTTATATATTATAATTATTATTAATATCATATTATCCTATTATTATTATTATTCATATCATTATCCGTATCTATACTCAATTATCTATGATATATTATTAATATACATTAACAGAACATTACTTATTTTATCATAAGTTAAAATGGGATATATTTAAATTATTATTATAATCATCAATTATTCGTCACCACAGTTATTAATTTTACCTTTATAAATACTAATTAAATTTTACATGGACTTTTCCGCTCTCCAGCAATGTATCCAATACCTGACAGAAATCATAAAATTATCATATCTCACTCTCAAATCAATATTCGACTGGCGACTCGTTGGTATTAAACAGGTCAAGGGATATCGCATGGGAAGGTCAAACGCGGCTCCAGTTCTTGTGTTGAAACATGACCATATAAGGAGACTCGAAGCGAAGCCGACTCTAACCTTGACACGCGCTGGTAAGAACGGTATAAGAACAACAGAAAATATGGACCACCACAAGAGACGGTGACAATCAAATGAACAAGTCCCAAAAAACACAACAGTCCAGGAAAAAAAGTGCGGCTGTGTAGTTTGTGTAGATTCGTAGTGCGGAATCGTGTGCTGTGTAGTGTGTGTGTGTAGACACACAAACACCACAAACCAAAAAAAACCAACCCCACCATGTGGCCGATGTGAGAATCAGAAACAAACATGGGTGGAACGAAGGAACGAGCTCAGGAAGGAATCAGGAGAACACTCAACAAGGAGAGGTAGGGACACACCAAGGCAGCACGCGCGCATAGATGAACAAACGGTTCAAAGAGAATGGGACAAGGGGAAACGCGGCGGTTCGCACCGCGGCGTGACGGTCGAAAATCAATCAGACAACAAACAAAAAAAAGGGCTAAGCCCCTAAAGGAAGATCAAAAATTACCGTGGGCAAAAAATGACCCATTGAAGACCAAAGGTTGGTCGAAAAATTAGGGTGGGACACGTACAACGGTTGCTAACGCAACCGTTTGGCGCAACCCTTCTTCGAAGGGTTGCAAAAATTAGGGTTGCCGAAAAAAATAGGGTTGCCAAAAAATTAGGGTTGCCAAAATTGTACCGTAGAATACAAAAGGGTTCGCCGAAAAAATTTGGGTTCTCAAAAAAGGTCAAGATCAAAAAAGGTCAAGGCCCAAAAAGGTAAAGGCCAAAAAAGGTTAAGGTCAGGTAAAAATTTGGGCCCAAAAAAGGTCAAGGTCAAAAAAGTTCAAGGGCAGGTAAAAAGGTGGGGTGGGTTTTTCGTCGGTCAGGGGTGGGTTTTTGGGCCTCCAATATACCCGCCCTACTACTGTTAGGTTTCTTAAGAAAATTGTTTAGTGGCAAGTTTCTGGCATAATTCCAGAAGCTTGCCACTAAAAAAAATTCTTAAAAAAGTTAACTTAACTTAACTTTTCTAACTTAGAAATTTTTTTAACTTAGAAAATTTTAGGTCTCAAAATGTGTGGGTTCGCTGTCTACAGTTTTACCTATATATATATATATATATATTATATATATTTATATATAATATAATATATTATATATATATAATGTATATAATATCAACCAACATACCCCCAAATAATCATAAACCAAACTTGACCTAACACACCATAACACATACACCCACTATACACATCAACCACTAACAAATCACCAACCTCAACATAAAACAAATCAATACCCTACCCCACACATCATATAACCAACTAACCTACTCACTCAACATAAATATACTAAACATAATAACACAACAACTCAAATAAAACAATATAACTAATATATAAACCCATATAATAATATATCCATATATATATATAATACATATAATAACATAAATAAACAACAAACATCACCATACTATATAACATCAAATAATATATATAATAACATCCATAAACTACATAACAACTATACAAATATATTGGTAACATACTTGTAGAATAACGACACACACAACCAACATTATCTAAAAGAGAATAGAAAATACTCTTTCTCGTCTCACAAAAAAAACACTTATAAATAAATTTAGAAAAGTTAAGATACTGACGATAAGCTTCTCTCTACAGAACAACCATTACTTTAGTGGAAACAGCTTCTGAATCATATGACAACAAAGAAGCTTAGACAACCAAATTAAAACAATTTTCTTAACAAAACCTAACCATACTAAATATACACAAATAAATTATACATAGAAATATAAGAACATTTTTTTTGGAAAACTAGAACACATTTTTGGTCTGAAAAATGATGATGGGCAGCAATAGACTCAATAAACAAACACAGCTCTAACGCAAACTACACACACACAACAACACCCAACCACATTACACCTACCCAATCACTAACAATCACCAACGAACCCACATACACTAAAATCTACCTATCATCAAAATCCACTAAAAATACAACCACTACTAAACTACCAACACTCAATACCTACAATACACTAAAACACACCACCTAAACGCTCAAACAACCTCATAAAACAATACCAACGAAACCACAAATACACACCCAAACAACAAACCTACTACTAATAAACTAACTCTAAAAAATCAAATCAATAATCAAAACTCATACAAACCTAAACTCAACCCATAATACCCATAACACATAACAACATCCTATTATAAGTCAACCAAAATCAATCCATAATATACCCTAATATAACTATACATAAAACTATATGTAAATACATAATAATATGACTACAAATACCAGCATCTAACTAAACAAATATATATATATAATATACATAATAACACACAAAAAAAAATAAACCATACCACTAACATTATACCAAAACCAAACACCTAACCCAAAAAAACATATAACCACATACTAAGAATCACTCATCATAAATATTATATATACTATTAATCATATATAATATAATATATATAACTAATTATATACCATATATACATATATAAACCAACTAACTATATACATATAATACAAATAAAAATACACACTATAAATAAAAACAAATACTACATACAATTATATATATGCTTTTTAAAAACATCTAAAATTATTTATATCTTCCAATAATGAATGTAATAAATCGATCATGCCGGGGATACTTTCTGTTAAATAGATATGTTGCTAAATATCAGAGTTAAGATGTCGATTAAACACCTAACCTTTTAGGGAAAGCTGTGAATATTTACACAAAGATGTAAATACAGTATAACTCTTACATTGTTAAGTTACGATAAGGTTACAAGCATTAGTATAGAAGATTAGAGCAAACTTCAAAATTTGTTGCCACTGACTGTACCTCAATAGCACGATTTTACCTAAATATAACGCCAATAAAAACATATACAACAAAACAGTTTAAGAACTGACTATAAACAATCAAGGATACCCTACCACCGTTCTATTGACCCTTTTGAGCACATTAAACGGAATACAGCCGCACCAGCACATGATATCAACAACCCAAAGCCCATAAGATAGCACCACAATGTATACTAACAAAAAATCCTCATCTAATAAGACCCTCCACAAACAAACAACACTTGAAAATACTAATTTACATAGAAATATCAAGCAGCACAACCAAATATTTATTCGACAAGGAACTCTAATTTTTTTTAATAATTATTAATTTAATAAAATTCTCACCAAAAACGTTATGACATTCCGTAAAAGTTTTAACCATATAAAAATATCTATATCAGAACAAACAAACATACCACAACTAAAACAAATAAACGTTTTCCATTATCATCTTTAAAAACAACACACATTCACTTTAAACCAATGCGTCTAACCTTCTAAAAAACCCATGAAGCCACATTATATTTCTTTTGACAATTTTTATTTTTATTTTAAATAATACTCGGATATAATAATATATACTACAAATCATTAATATCTCACCAGCACTACTCGGTCAGGGATTAGTACCTAAGGGGCCTCTGCCCACGTAAGATCAATCCTTGTGATGGCATGCATTTGACGTTAACTAGATAAACAAAATATTTTTATATCACTACCTCTTATGCCAAAGCTCAAATAATTTTCAAGATGTCATAGACGAGCCCTAAAAAAAATATATGGGAAGCGAAGTTGGTCCAAGAAATTATGCGGGAAGGACCAGGCGGACCTAACATTTTTGACGAGAACACTCGAAGTTGCACGTGAAGTCGCATCTCTGATCATAAAAATGAAATAACCCAACACAAATTAACAATTTATGTAAATCCGTTAAAAGCATAACTAACAGAGTCACAGCAAAAGGAAGGAATCTACGGGAACACTACACCCCCTACTGATACCCCCGAACCACCAGTAGAAAGTGCAATAGGTAAAATAATATTATTCAAAATATAAAAAAAAACAAAGTGTTCTTCAAATATTAACTTCAAAAACATTGAAAAAAGGTAAAAAACTATAAATGATATCGACTCAGCATACCATTGAACCAATTGAGCCGACTTACATGCAGCCGAACTCTAGGCACTCAAATACGAAGCCAATCTGAGCCTGACAATCCTACATCTCCACAAAATTTTCGCAAAACGACACAATACATAAATTACTACACCCTAACAAATATCTAGGACAGCAGCAACCAGCACAAAGCAAAATGCACAACCAAATAAAAAACGCAACATTGCACACAAATAATATACCCCTGCCCGGTTTTCAATACTAAAATTCCTCATCCACTCGTAACAAGTTCACTAACCACACAGCAACTTAGGTGACCAAAATCCCTCTCTAATAATTTTAAATCAAATCATCAAAAAACAAAAAAAATTTAAAAATAAAGTTTTTAGGACCTAATCAAAGTTTAAGGAAGCTTATGCAACAACCAGTTCTTGCTATACTCACAATAATACATAGTAAAATCTAGTAGAAACAACACCCTCAATAAACTAAACAACAAACTAATCAAAACTTTACAAGATTCAGAATGTATCAAAAAGAAAAGAAATATGAAAAAGAACGAATTAATCCACAGCTTATATAAAAAAAATTTGTAAATTTGACAATTAATTTTACTAACAAACACAATATTAGAGAAGAACTGCTTAGATTAACTGAATTTTAAACAAAAGCATGATCTCAAAAAAAAATATTCCATATTAGAATATAATTGAACTAAAACTAATTTACACAACAATTGATTAGTTAGTGTCAAAAGATGGAAATAACTACTAAAAAGTAGAGAAGAAAAATATAACCAACAAAAACCAACCAATACAAACCAATCAAGCACTAACCTAATCACCTACACCAACTAATAAACCTCAACTAATACATTCACTATATTAATCATAATAACAATAATATATATATATATACTATACATATATATATATTACAAACTACAAATATATAAGATATATATTATATATATAAATATATATATATATATATATAATACAGAGACAGACGAGAGAGAGACGAGACGAAGAGAGAAGAACCGCACAGACGAAGACGACAGCAGAGAGAGAGAAGAAGACCGAAAACGAGACGAGAATACAGACGACAGACGCAACCCGCGCCAACACCAAAGAGAGCGAAAAACCAGGCGGGAGGGACCACCAAAACCCCAACGCCAAACAAACCAAAAAGCAACACACAAACCCGAGGAACACCACATACAAGGGAACAAAGGCGGCCGGGGACAACAACAAAAAACACACCAAAAAGAGACGGACCAGAGACGAAGAGAGAGGAGAAAGAACCGAAATAGTAGAGAGAGAGAGATTGAATCAGTATATATTTTCTGAAAAAGTTTTCTAAGTTCAAAAAAATTTCTAAGTTCAGAAAAGTTAAATTAAGTTAAGTTTTTTATGAAAATTCTTTAGTGGCAGGCTTCTCTGCGAATTAATTGCCACAAAAGCTTGCCACTAAAACAATTTTCTTAAAAACTTAACTTTTCTGAACTTAGAAAGTTTTTGGAAACTTAGAAATTTTTTTTTCATGGAAAAAATCATACACTGAAAACCCTAACCCTGTGACTCAATACCATATATAATATATATATATATATATATAATATATATATATAATATATATTATTATATAATACATATATATATCATATAACCTAATAACTACTATATATTAATAATATATTATATAATATATTATATATATATATATATATATGGATAATAATGTAGACAGTCGGCACCCACACATTTTGAGAAAGAAAATTCAGGATAAATACGTCGAAGTCCGTGTGCTATACCCTTTACCGATATATATAATATATAAATAATATATATAATATATATAATATATATATATAATATATATATCATAAATATATATATTATATATATATATATTATTATATATATATATATATCTAAAATATATAAAAACAATAAAAACAAAAATAAAATAATAAATAAAATAAGAGACTTAAATAATCTAGATTCTTGTAATCCAGTGTATATTTCTGAAACAAAAAAATTCGTTCAAAAAGATTTTAAAATTTCAAGAATAAAGTATAGTTAAGTAAAAAAAACATTTCCAGAAAAACTATTCATATATTAATGAGCAGCTTCTGAAATTATGCCAGCAGAACTATGCCACTAAACAATATTCTATATTAAAACTTAAACTAAATATTAATTCACTACTGAACTTAAGAGAAAAATTCTTAGAACACGATAGAAATATTCTTTTTACTAGAAAATCACTCAATGAATATTAATGCACAATGCACAAAAACCTAACCACCACCTCAACGCACGAATTAAACTAAACATAACATTATACCAAGATTTTAATACTCAACACAAACTAAAACTCACGTACTAGCACAGAGTACAAACAGATCAACCCTGATTCACACTCTTTCGAAGCATTATCTCTACAATCATTGTATAATTTACAATATAACACTAATATGATATCCACCTAGCTTATTTTCGAAGTATAATTTGAGAAAAAACCATAGTACAATAAAATGTAGTTCCTTAATAATACTAACAAGCGAAAACTATGACATAAAATAATGTTCATTCAAACAAAATTAAATAAAAAATTAAACATAGCATCATCATCTGAACTAAGAACGAATAATGTACAATGACAATAAAGGGTGAGCTCCGAACTATAACAGGCAGCACCAAAGCCACACCAGTTTAACATCTACACCAAGAAACAGAAATCCTTCCCAAAGGAGAGCTATCTAGCATTAGCATACAAAACGTAACCAATATCATACTTTTTCCCAAGCAATTCTCTAAACGTAATTAACGAATTAATTTTACATTGAACACAACGTAAATTAAACACAAAAAATTATAATCACTATAAACCATGTCCTAATTAATCATAAGACTAAAACTAATAACTGTAAACATAACAAAGTTTTAACCCACCCAAAACGTGAAAATAACATTCTCACACAAGACATAAATATCACACTATCTAAATTGAAATCAATAATTACTACATTTTCTAAATCAGTAAATCACGCTAAATCAGTAAAATCAGGTTAAAATCAAACCAACTCAACACCTCCAACCCCCCACCATGACCTTTTTGACCTTTTGATCTATTGAATTCATGATCATATATATGAAGTAATCAATTTCGACTAACATAAACCACAAAAACAATAAAGACATTTTAATAATACTAACCATCGAAAAATATAGCTTAAACGTAACAAAGTTCATTATCATAACATTAATAAACGCATAAACCATAACACCCTAACCTGAACTAAGAATCATATATACACTGACAACGACAAACCTAAACACACCATAAGTACGACAATAAACTACTAACACATTAAAAACTTCCGAAATTCCAACAAACAGTAAAACAGTAACTAACCACATCGTTCATCCCACATACAAAACCCGATCAACCCCTTCCATCCTTTTTTTTAAGCATTAATGCCTCTAACATATTCAATGTTAATTTTACTAACAAAATTTAGCATCAAAACATTGGGAAGATGTTAGCAATCACCCCACGGTCTAATCATCTTCCTGACACACCAATATACCGCTGATCTTACAAATTTTATCTACGATGGTTCGTTATCTAACAATAATTCATATAACCTCGTCTAAATATCATAATCCCCAACGAATAATTGCAAAACAACAAGGTTTTAACCAAACATAACATAAAAATAAAAAAATTTTATCCTGACATAACATAAAAATAAGTTCTTTGATAAAATATTACAGTAAAGAGCGATAGATTTATATGATTTTAAAGCAGTAAATCAGTAAATCAGTAAATCAAACCACAACCATCCATCCCAGCAGCCCCCTACCCACCCATTTGCCTATAGATCTATTGAACTATTGATCCAAGTCATATTTCGAGTATCATTTTGGATAAACATAACATAAAAATAAGTTTACACTACAGGCCGACAGCTCATTATCTGTACATGCAGATAAGAAACCATATAGCTGGCAATTGAACGATCATATAGTTCATGGACTACATGTAAGGTACAAACATTTATTTTCATTCATGGGAGGTAAAACAAATCTTTTTATGGCTACATGCTCATAGTTAACCTTTTTAGTTACATACAGATAACGTTCCTTTTTGTCTGCATTCACCAGACAAACTTTTATTTCTTCATACAGACAAGTTTTTATTTTTAAATCAAGAAACATGAATTTTTATGACAACATGCGGATGACGTTTTATTTATAGAGATGCTTCTAAATGAATATTTAATAGTAAATAGTTTTGAATGGCAAATCAAATTTTTATTGATCAAGATTGAGATACAACATATTACAATGCTATAATAATTCAAAATAAGAATTACTTTGCACAATTCATTTGTGCAAACTTGCATCAAGTTAATTTATAGAGACATCATTATCGGTCAAATAATATAAAGTTTCATGATTATCATGTTGGTTCTATTACTACCTTTACCTAGCAAAGGTTAGTTTTCAAGAAAGCTTGCAGGTATGATATAGCAAGATTGCAATAAGTTACAATTTCAGAAACATAAAAACTTTTCATGGCTACCATCAAATGTACCAATTGCGTGTTCCTTAAATGGCTAACTTTACATAACATAGCAAAGATATAGAAGAAGAAGCAAAGACAGGTTCTAGGAAACTATCTTAACATCACAAGCATACTTATATCATGGCTAACATGCTTGAAAAAACAAGCAAGTTCAAGGAAATATCTATTTATAAGAGCAATTTTTATTACAACTTGAGAGATAGAAGAGCAAGTTCTACGAATGCCCTCATTCATAGCATAGTGCGTCCTAGTATTACCTTAGCAACTAAACAATACAGTGAATTTTGTTAGAAGGCTACAATAGGCAAGTTCATTCTGGACGCGATACTTACGTCAACCATAGGCCCTTGAATGGGGCCCCTAGCCCGGTGAGTGAGAATTAAACGTTTAAAAATACAAAAAACTATTCATGGCTATTTGAGGACTTTCATTGGTATCCAGGATAACTTTCATAAATCATAGCAACTTATTAAAGCTCCAATATGTTGCATGTCACATAAGCAAAGTTTTACAGTATATATATAAACGTAACGTGTTTCATCTGAAATTTGATTTGAAATTTTTGACTTACCTTTCATAAAAATATATCAAGATTCTCCATGGCCACATGAGCACAGTAGCATAGCAGGTTCCCTGATACTATCTTACATCATAAAGCAAAGTTAATCTGGCTACATAGCAGGCAAGCATTAGCAAAATTTCAAAGAATTACGTTCATAGCAAGCGGAGTTTTCGATGGACTGCATTAACGAGTAAAAACAGCAAGTACCTATCACTACCCTACAATTATGGAAATTTTCATGAAAAGCATAGGTATTACAAACAATTTCTCATCGAAACTACCTTTTACATAGCCAAATAACACACTTTCCATCGAGAACAACTTAAAGGACCCATGATAATGTCTATGGACTAGAAATCTCGCCTCAAACTAACTGAAAAGAAACGAGTTTCAAGTGGTAAAATTTAAGCTTTCAAAACTACATTGCGGATCTTTGTGAAAGCATAAATTCGGAGATAATACACAAAAATAATAACTATATCTGGTTGTGAGGGGTCTCTTAAACGTATGAGATATATATATATAATATATAATATATATATATATATATATATATATATATATATATATATATATATTAATATTTATTTTATATGTAGATTGAATATATATATAATATATATATATATTATATATATATTATATATACTATATATCATATATATATAGTTAGCTATTTTGTTACTACTGAACCTCTATCCCATTAATATGGGGGTCATTACCTACCGCAGTAGGGTTTATGGTCGGGGGAAATTGTGTTACATGATTTTCTAACCAAGTGGATTATAATGCTAAGGTAAACTAGACTTGACAACCAGCCCTGTTTCGGCTCAACACATTTGTAAATTCTACCCACCCTGGAAGTGGTTTCGCATCCAAATGAGCGGATATTCTTATGATAGAAGCATGAGAGAGAGTGTGATTTTTTATGATATATTAGATTGTTATGTCGTAAGTGTTGGTTATTTTTTTTAGTGATGTGTGTGTATGGAGATTTAGTGAAATTCACTACGCCGTAAACTGTAATTAAATATTACAGAAAATCTTCAACTGACGGCAATGTTTTGCTTTGGTTCAAGTAGTCAGACGGAGATTCGAATGCTCGTTCTCGGGAGTAGAAAATTACGACCTTTAAGCTGAAAAAGACTCCCTTTCTTTTGCTGAACTACCATGAACTCATATATATATATATATATATATAAATAATATATATAATATATATATAATATATCATATTATATATATATATATATATATATATATTATATATATTATCATTATTCTTTATAATATATTAATACAGTTTATATTTATACATATATAAATAATATTATATATGTACATAGATTATATGTATATCATATATATATATATATTTGTGATGGCAAAATTCGGAAAAAAATTCCGATTCGGACCCTTGAGAAATAAATTTCTGAATCCGGATCGAATCCGAATTTGCCCATCAATTGATATATTATATATATATATATTAATATATATAATATATATATGCATATCTAAATTTATAATATATATATATATATATATATATATATATATATATTACATGGTGCCACCACTCACGGGCAGGCCCTTTTCTAAGAGGGGCAAAAAAAAAAAACAAAAACCAAAACAAAACAGATGCAAGGTAAAACCCCCCCAAACCCTTGCCTAACGCAAATATATTATATATATAAGATATATATATATATATATATAATATATTTAAATATTTATATATATATATATATATATAATATATATATATATAGTATTAATATATATATATATATATATATATATATATATATATATATATATATATATATTTTATATTTTTTATATATTTATATTATATATATATAATATATATTATATATAACATTTTCCGTTCTTCTAAGCCGTAAATGGTTTTTTGGTTGTTCATTTTGTCTGTAGTTTGTTAGGAAATGATATAAATAATAAATCCCAATGGCAATACAATTTTTTTATTTTTTAAATTATAAATATAAATAAAAAAGACATCAATAAAGAACTTTAAATTACAATAAATTCACCATTCGATTCCATTTTTATTACTAACAGGGTGGCGGTTTTTGAGGATTTGAATTTGCTGAATGGTCGGATGGGGGATTTAACAAACTAAAACAATGCCGAACATCTTATTTAAATGCATGGCATAAGGGATATTATCTCTCCCTGTTATACTATCAAAATCATTTTCACTCCTCAAACGCAAGATGATTGTCTCAAAATTGAATATTTAATTTTTAATATTTAACATTATTTATAATATTAATATTATTAATTTATTTAATTTTTGCTTAACATTATTTTTTTATTTAATATTATTCCATTTACATTGTTATTTATTTCTAATTAATTATAGAAAGTCGAAAAATAATTTTTATATTAATATACACTTAAAAAATAGGGCTAGAAACAAATTAAATATATTTAATCACTATCATTATCACCATCTTCCCATATCTGGCGGCAGGGTGATCAAACAGGCACCAGAAATCTGAGGCATGCATGAGTATTTCTAGGGTAAAAATAATTGGTAGAGGGTAAAAAAAATCCAGCTACC
>JABUQX010006702.1:35000-41281 GCA_015478945.1 Trachelipus rathkii
CTGTGAAAGTTTGATGTGCTTCAATAAAGTTTTAATTTCGGAAATTTTCCTTCGAGAGAGGTCCTTAGCTTTTCCCCAGGTTGAAAATACAGTACTGCATACACTGCAAAAAAAATAGTAAAAAAATCAAAAAAACGTAATTATTTGGGAGTAAAACCATTTAAAATATAATTCCTAAATACATAGTCACACGAAAAGAAACGTTATTTCAAACCATCACATCATATAACTTCGAAAACACTCACCCAAACAACATTGCTGGCAAACGTCGACTGACTCAAAGACTCACTATCTATGATAAAATGGCGTCTTTGCAACAGATGGCGCATCCAGAGAGTTGCCAAGTACAAATTTACAATCTGCGGATATACCTTTTTCGGCATATTTGTACCAAATGTACTGTGACTTTTTTCTGAAAAAATTTTCTGTTCAAAAAAATTTCTAAGTTCAGAAAAGTTAAGTTAAGTTAAGTTTTTTAAGAAAATTGCTTAGCCGCAAGCTTCTTGAAATATGCCAGAAGCTTGCCGCTAAGCAATTTTATTTAAAAACCTAACTTAACTTAACTTTTCTGAAGTTAGAAATTTTTTTGAACAGAAAATTTTTCCGAAAAAAGTCACAGTACAGTTTGTACAAATATGCCCCTTTTCCATATTAATTATAAAAAAGACTGTAAATAAGTTTTGTAATAAAATAAAGCAGCTTAATTAAGAAATTCAAATTTTAGCAGGTGGCTCTAATAATATGAGCCACCACTGTATATATATATATATATTATATATATAGTATCTAATATATATATATTTATCTACTAATAATATATATAATATATATATAATATATAAATATATATATATATATATATATATATATATTATTAATGTGTCTATTAATTATAATATATATATATATATATATATATATATATATATATAGTAAATCTGTGTCTACCTAACATTATTTATATTTATCTAGACCTAATAGCCCCCAAGTAGCCTAACCTAAATGGATTCATGGAAGACCCAAGTGGACCTACCTAATAATGTATAAAGTGCCATCTCTATATGTTATGTTCTCTTATCCTAAACACGGTAAATATAAATTGCATGAAAGCCCCAAACTATTTTGAACAGGTATATATATATATAATATATAGTATATTACTATATATATGTATAGTATATATATAGTTTATATATAGTATATGATATATATTTATTATATATATTAGTATATATATATATATATAGTTATATACTGTATAATATATGTAATACTGTAGACAGCGACCCACACATTTTCAGACCAAATATTTTCTATATTTCAACATTTACCGATAAGTCTTCAAAAGTTAATTAAGTTAGGTTTTTTAAGAAAATTGGGCTTAGTGGGTTAGGCTTTCAGGCATATATTCCGAAGCTTGGCCACTATAGATTTTCTAAAAAACTGAACCTTAATCTAACTTTCCGACTTAGAGAATTTTTTTGACACTCAGAAATTTTCCGTCTCAAAAATGTGTGTGTCGCTGTCTATAAATTATATCATTATATTATATATTATATAATATATATAGTATATATATATATAATATATATATATATATAATATATATATATATATATAGTATATATATTTATATATATATAGTATATATACTGTATATATATATATTAGTATATAATATATATATACTATATATTATATATTATATATATAGTATCTAATATAGTATATATATATATATATATATATAGTATATATATATATTTGATATATTCTTTAGGGCAAGCTTCTGGAATTAATGCCAGAAGATTTGCCACTAAAGAATTTCTTAAAAAACTTAAACTTAACTTAAGAAATTTTCTGAAGCTTAAGAAAAATTTGTTTGAACTTTAAGAATTTTTTCAGAATAATGAACTGAGTTCAAATATAGAACAATACCTATATATATAAGTTGAGTTTGATATAGTGCTGTTATATAAGACTGGGATTATTTTCACAAGATACATAGTATCTAATATGACAGATCTATGTGTTAATAAAAAACGTTAATATGGTGTAGTAAAAGTTATAACCTTTTTTCGAAACCTTTAAAAGTGTGCAGTCCTTACACTTTACGCTTTGTTTACTTATAGTTTTAAAATCCTGCAAGTATTTATGTTATAGATTTAAGTGTAACTTTGTTCTTCCTACCAATAAGATTAAAGGTTGAACTAGATTCATTAAGACTGCCACCAAATAAAATGTACAATTGAAAATTGCGCTATAACTAAGCAAATCTTCGCTGCAAACTGACTCAAAATTTCGAGTTTGTAGTCTACATTCCATCGATTAAAAAAGAGAATATACAGCCATCAAGATTTAAAACTTAAAAGACTAACCATAGTACAAAACCTTCTATAAGGAAACCTCGTCATTTATCGGGGATTGGTAAGATTAAAGGTCGAACTTGATACATTAAGATGCCACCAAATAAAATGTACAATTGAAAATTGCGCTATATTGTCTAAGCAAATCTTCGCTGTAAACTAGTTCAAATTTTGAGTTGTGAGTCTACATTCCATCGATCTAAAAAGTGAATATACAGCCTTCAATATTTAAAACTTAAAAAACTATAAAAGAAGGAGAAAGGGAAAAAGTTTAGGATTGAATATAAATTGATTGTGTGTAGTTTTTAACCTTAATACTTGTTATTTTTATTTTTTTTATTTTTGTATGGGTCATTTTAACAACTTTTATTGTATTGTTATTTTTGTGGGTACATTTGGTGAGCAGAATTCGTATTCATTGTTATTTTAGTTGTTTATATATTTCAATAAAGTATAGTATTTTATATATATATAGTGTTTTAAAGAATTTTAAATAATTAATTATAAAGATTTTAAATGAATAAATAGGGAAGAGGTATTAATGGCGCAGCCGCGGAGCATGATAGGAAGTATTTTAAGAGGAAGGAAGGAGAGGGGGAAGAGTACGCTCGAATATAGGGTATAAATTACGAGTGGGGGTTTAACCTTTTATATTAATCATTTTAAAACAATTGTTGTTTATTGTTGTTTATTGTGGGTATATTTGATCTGCTACAGGGTGGTGGCCTTAGGTGTTGGGAAGGGCCTAAGGTGGGGATCCCATAAAGCGTGCAGCCTGAGTGTATATATAAACTGGAGTGGAAAAGAATGGGAGGAGAGAGGTTAATTAGGGTGGGTTGTATGGTGTGAGGGGGGTAAAGCGAGTTATTTGAATGAGGGAGGTAAGTGGGTTAATGTTGAAGAAAAAGTTATTGTGCTGGTGATAACTAAACTAAGCTGAAGGGAAAGAGGGAGAAGGATTTTGGAAAATCAAGGGTATGATATCAAGGGTGAACGAGAGAGTGAGGGCGGGGGAAGGGGTGGGAATGTTATGAGGAAAGAGGTTTGGGATAAGGTAAGGTTGTGTAGTCAGGTGAGTTCGAAGATAATGTGGGTAAAAGTGAAATTTGGGGGGAAATGTGGGTTTTATATGCGCATATGCACCAGTGAATGGAACGAGGGAGGAGGAGAGAGAAAGATTTTGGAGTGATTTGAATGGAGTGTTGGGAACGTTTTGGGGTAAATGATAAAATTTGTCTATTGGGGAGATTTGAATGAAGGAGTGGGAAGGGAGGGGGGTGGAGAAATAGTCCTACCCTGTTTGGGGTAGGAGAGAGGAATGTAAATGGAGAAAGTCTGTTAGAGTTGTGGTGTTTGAAAGAAGAATGATAGTGGGGAATACTTGGTTCAAAAAAAGTGAGAATCAAAAGTATACATGGAAGAGTGGGATAACGGGGGGGAGGGCGGTCTGGATTAATGTGTTTGTAAATGGGAAGGATAGAGGCAGATAGCTAGATGTAAATGTATTTAAGAGGGGCGCGGAGGGGGAATATCGGATCACTATTTGGTGGTTGCTAAAGATAAGGGTGTGAGGAGATGTGATGGTTAGGGAAAGGGGAGAAAAAGGAGGAGAGTAGAAGTGATTAAGGTGGAAAAATTGGAGGAGACAGGGTGTAAGAGGGAGTTTTAGGAGAGGTAATGGAGGATAGGTGGAGACACGTGAGAGGGACAGGAATTGGGGAGGTGGAGGGGGATGGAAGAGTTTTAAAGAGGCAATATGTGAGAAGCTAGAAGGGTATGTGGAGTAAAAAGGGTGGTGCAAGTAGAAGGAAAGGTAGTGAATGGTGGAGTGAGGAGGTGAAGAGGTGGTGAAAAGGAAAAAAGGAGCGTATGTGAAATGGTTGGGAAGTAGGAGAGAGGAAAACTTGGAAGGAATATAGAAGGGTTAGAGTGGAGGCAAAGGGGCGGTTGAGAGGACGAAGAGAAGAGCAAAAGATGAGTGGTGTAGAAAAGTGACGGAAAAATTTTGAAATCGGGGAGCAAAAATAAATAAAAAGATAGTAAATAAAAAAAAGGAAGAAGAAGGAGGGGTTGGGCGGAGAGGATTAAGGGAGGAGATAGGGGAGTGGATAGGAGGAGAGGAAGAGGGTGAGGAAGAGGTGGGGGGAGTATTTTAGTGGATTATTGAATGAAGTGGGCGGGGGAGGGGAGGAAGATTTGCAAGAGGTGAGGTTGGGGAATGAATGGGGGAGGGAGGGGGAGGATGAAATGACAAAGTGGAGGAATTATTAGGGCCTTGAATAAAGGAAAAATAAGGGAAGTCCGCAGGTCTGGAAGGTGTGTAAGAATGGAAATGTTGCAGAAGGGAGGTATAGGGGTGGAGGAATGGCTGTATAGGTTATATATGTATGTTGGAGGAGTGGTGTGGTACACAGGAATTGGGAGGATGTTGTTTGTCGCCCCTGTATAAGGGGAGGGGGATAGGAATGGCATGTGGGAATTATAGAGGTAAATGTCTTTTAAAGTGTGTAGGGAAAGTGTATGGGAGAATACTGATTTGAGAGAGTGAGAGGTTTAACGGAAGAGGGAATGGGGGAAGAACAAGGGAGGAGTTTATGGGAGGGAAGGAGGGTGTGTGGCACACAAGGTGTTTACACTAAAGATGCTTATGGAGAAAAGTATAGAGAGAGGGAAAGGAAAGTGATGGGTGTTTTTTAGATTAGAGAAACCATATGATAGAGTGAAGAGGGAATTGTGGAGGGTGTTGGAAGAAAATGTAGGGGGTAAATTAGGCAAAGGTATTAGGCCTTTATAGAATATGTAGAATGTGTGTGGAGAGTGTTAAGGAGGGGAGAGCGAAGATGTTTGGGGTGGTGAGAGGGTTGAGGCAGGGGTGTGTAATGTCGCCGTTGGCCTATTCAATTGTTCATGGAGAGTGTTTTCAGAGGAATGGTGCTTGTGGAGGGGAGGGGGGTGGAATTGATGAATGGGAACGATAGAAGGGAAGTGAACATTGATTCTGGTTTGAGTGATCGATACTGCCCTTGTGGCGAAAAGGGAAGGGCTGAATGGATTTGGTGAGTGGAGTTATGAGAGAATGTGCGGAACAAAAGGGGCCTTAAATAATAAATCCAGGTTAGGTTAAAGTGTTATGGTGTTTGAGGAGGAAAAAAAAAAAAGGGAAAAAAAGCAAGAGGAGGGGGGAGAAGAGCTCAGCAGCTTAGTGGTACATTGCCAAAAGAAGTAAGAGAATTTTTGGATATTTAGGGATGGATTGGGTAAGAATGGGGGAGGGATGAAGGAGGAGATAGAACATAGAGTAGGGAGAAGAATGAGAGCTTTGAGTGCGTCTGAGAGATTATGGAAAGGGGGATTTGATCAATCAGAAAGTTAAGAATAAGGTAGTTTGAAAAAATTTGTGTACCACCGGTGTTGTATGATGGGTGTGAAACGTGGGGGTTTGAATGCCAGTCCAGGAAGAAGTTTGGAAGTATTTGAAGATGAAGGGGTTGAATGAGCGGTTTTGTGGGGTTAGCAGATAAGGGAGAGGATTAGGAAGTAGGGTGGTGGGGAGAGATGTGATTGGAGGAATGGTTGGTGGGAAGAGCGGGAAGGAATGTTAAATGGTATGGCATGGCAGTGACGCACACGCGGGAGGAACACGGGAAGTGTTAGGTAGAGTTTGGGAGAGTGCGAGCCGAAAAGTAGGAAGGAGAGGAAAGGGGGGAACCTAATGAAAGGAGGTGGATGGATGGAATAAAGGAAATGCTGGAGGAGGGAGGGAGAGGGAGGGAGAGGGTAGGGTGTTGGCGAAGGATAGAGTGGGGTGGAGGAGGTGGGTGAGGGCGAGTGATGAGGAATTGTGAATGAGAGAGGCCTGTACGTAACACTACCTCCGCCTCAAGCGGTGAAAAAAGTGTAAGTGTATTATATTAG
>JABUQX010006703.1:0-20000 GCA_015478945.1 Trachelipus rathkii
TTTCAAAATTTTTAATAAAAAGACAACAACACTCGTAAGACAAAATACAGCTTCCCACGAGCCAATACTACATAATCTTGAAACAGCACAGGAGCTAAAAAAAAATAATCTATCCGAGAAGTGTCTAACGATGTCCAGGTATATGTACCAACATAATACGCCCGGCATCTTTTAAGACCACAGAGCAAAAATTTTAATGATTCTTTTTTTTTGTAGCGAGATTCGAAGCAATGAAAAAATAATGGTCCTGCAGGTTATCTTGTGTTTATGCTTGCGAATGAGGAGAGGAATGGTACTATCCCGAATACCAGCTTAGCTCCCAATGCTTGCCAGACGAATAGTACAAAGAGTCTAAGAAAGAAAAAAAAGAAAAAAACATCGCCATAAGCTTTCATTCTCACTTTTATTCAGAAGAAAGGGAAGAATTTTCTATACAAGACCATGATTGAAGAGCTGAAAACATGAGTTATTCATTCTGAATAGATAGAAGATTGTTTGCATAAAAAAAAAGAAAAAAAAACAAAATCCTCGAACCAAAAGGTCAGAAGGAAAAAAAGTCAAAAAAAAAGTTGTGAGAGTTTTTTCCCAAAGGCTTCCTCACTATTACAAAGAAAATTCGCTTTTGCATTATTTTTTTTAAAAATTTAAAAAATAAATTATATATATAACTTTAAATAGAATCATACACAGACTATATATTATTATATAATATCTATCAATTATATATATATTGTATTAATATATAAACTATGATATATATATAATATAATACTCATATGTATATATTATATATATTTATTACCTACGTCCTTTCATAGTAAAGAATTACACACAAAATAATAATAATTAATAATAATAATAATATTGTATAATAATAATACAATAAAATATAATATATAATATAATTAATAATTAATAATTAATAAATAATAATATAATAATAATTAATAATAATAATAATAATAATAATAATATAATAATAATAATATAAATAATGAAATTTTTAATATAAAATTAAAGATGCGAATTCGGTTAATCTAGAACTAAGATGCTGTTAAAATGGGATCATTTAAAATTTAGTCTTCCTGAATAAAAAGAATTCAATTGTTTCTTTTAACCAATTTTTGCATACACCTTTTAATTATTAAGGAAAAAAAGTATTGGCTTATAATATATTAAATTTAAACTATATAATATACTATCATAATATCTATAAATTAATATATGATATATTATTATATATATATATTATATATATATAGTATATAATATATATATATACATATATAGTATATATTATTATACTACTATATATATATATATAGTATATATATAGTATATATAGTATTATTATTATATACTTTTAGTATATATTATATATATATATCTATAATTACTGCGGTTCGAGCCCTGAGTGGGGCGGCGCGATTTACATGCTATAAGATGGGAGGATTGTTGTAAACAAATCTGCAAGGGGAGATTGATTAATGAAAACAATTTAAAATATTAGCATTGCTACATTCTGTTTTACATCTTAGGCCCCTTTTCACAAGCAAATTACTTGTAATTTTGCTTTATTTACATGCTTATTTAGAACATTTGGTTTCATCCTGTAGTGCTCCTTCTTCGGCTGTTGTTTCTCCAGGTGAATCCAAAGTTCCATCGCTGAATGAACGACTCAAATAATATTTATAAATCTGAAAACTGAAGAAACAAATTGAATTTACCCATTAATGCCCTGTGTCTATTTAGACACCAAAACATGATGTCATCGTTTATTAAATAAATAGCATATTATTTTATGTTTTTTCCCGTAGTGTACGGGCATGTTATCTAAAAGGAATAGTTTTCTAGCGATATATGGCAAATTTTCCTCAAATTGTTTATATACCTTCCTTGTTTACATAGAGTAATTTCCAGTAATAAAATTTTTATGGAAGGGTGGTAGTTGACAAGTGTCGACTTGTAAGTGTTTTTTGGGAGTGTTATATTGTTTGGACTTGTTTATTTTTATTTACCTTTTTATTATTTATTCAGTGATGTACTGTGTGCTGATGGAAATTGTGGTGAATAGAACAATATTCACTATTTGAATAAATTTCTATAGTGGTCGTCTACTTGTCTTACCGCAGATCGGTACCTATTTTAGACACCTACTAAGTGGAACAGTGAGATCGGAGCTAACAAAAATTTTGACCAATTTCTTTGTATTGTGACAGAAACTTTCGATTTCATCTTTACTTGCGCTATTGTAGGTGAAATATATCCCTAAAATAGTAATATATTTATATATATATATATATATATATATCATATTCAATATATTTGATATATACGATATCATTTATATATATATATATTCAAATCCATATATATATATAATTATATTATATAATATATATATATATATATTATATATATAGTATATTTTATATATATATATATATTATATATATATATTTGTATATATATATAAGGTATATTATATATATTAATATATATATATTTATACTTATGATATAGTAGTATATATATATATATAGTTATATAATATTATATATATATATATATTATATATATAATTTTCAGCAAAATATGGCCTCTAAAAAAACGTATCATTATACGAGATGCAGAGGAAATCTTAAATATAGAAATGATGAGGAAGCCGAAAATGTTAGTACTGAGATTGATGCGGTAGATCCTCTTGAAATTGTGTTCAATCCACCTCAGGATTGGGTGGGAACTTTGATAGAGATGATGCCAAAGAGTGATGCAGAGGAATCACCACCAATGTAGGGAGGGACTATTAGACAAAGGAGTTTTATCTCAAACAGCAGAGAGCTAAGAGCAATAAGAAAAAGGCACTTACGATAGGAGATATTCAAGTAGCAAAGAAAAATATCAAGACATGGTTATGCAGGACGAAGGTCAAGTTCCTGGGCCATAACATTTCAAGTAAAGGTACAAAAAATTTTTTTTCGGAAATTTTTTTTTAAATCTTTAAAAAAAAATCATCTAAGAAAATATGACTGCATTGCAGCCAAAGACCAAGTCTGGCAATTCTTAGAGAAACAAAGAATTCAAAGGAAAACCAGTCGACCTTTTCAGGATATGTTTTACGGAGGAACTTATGGATCATATATGCAGAGAATCTGTAAAATATGCTTCTCAAAAAGCTTTACACAAAACATTACACTTTTTGTCGATGATTTGTACGTTTATTTCGTAATTCTTTTGATTTCTGGATCTGGAATTACTCTTGTTCGATGGAACGACAACAGTCGAATAACCATGGTTACAAACTCAAAAGAAAAGAGACATCTTTGAAATTGTTAGCTGCAAACGTTGGAACAGAGGAGAGAGGAAACAAGCAGTTATTCCTCAACCAAATATCGTAAAACTGAATAATAAAAACATGGGAGGAGTGGATCTATTCGACAAAATGTAAGCAATGTACCGATTAGAATAGGATCTAAAAAATGATATTGACCTTACTTTCCGCTTTTTGCCTAAATGGCATGCTTGTCAATTTGTGGTGCTATAACGTTAATATTTGAAACATTTACTTCTGATTTACTAGGACAAATAGTAATCTCCCTCTTTATCTGCCCCTAACTTATCGACAACCTAGGGCGTTTAAACCAAAGCACTTAAAACAAATAAGGACTGAATGCCATTCGATTTCACGAAAAGATCATCTAAGGACAGAATAACAAAGCGGTTTAGAGATTTGCATTTTTTTTAGAATATCTTGTCTATTTTTTTGCACACAATACAAGAAGTCTTTATACAATTTTTTGTTTTAGTTAAATATTATATATATATATATATATGTATATATATATAATATATATATAGTATATATATATTATATATAATATATATATATATATATATATTATATTATATATATATATAATATTATTTAGTATATATATTATATTAATATATATATATTATATATATAATATTTATATATATTTTAATATATATATATTTATATAAATAATATAATATAATATATATATATATATATTATTCATATATATTATATAATATATATATATTATATATATATATTATATATTATTATATTATTATATATATATAATATATATTATATGAATATATTATATATATAGTATATATATATATTATTATATATATATATATATACCGTATAATATATATATATTATATATATATATATATATTATATGTATATAATATCTATATATATATATATATATATATATATATATATATATATATATATATATATATTATATTAATATGATATATATATTTATATATATTATATAATAAAATAATAATAAAACTTTAGGCAAAAATATTCATTATTCGTAATTTTCATTTTTTTGCAAGACGTAATGCCCACTCTTTCTATAAAAAAACAAAAGAACAATACGGCCAAAAAATTCTATGAAAGAGACGGAATCTCTCTTTACAATTAATCTAGAAATAATACTCAAATAATATTCTGTACTAACAAAATAGGACATATAATATTATTAAATTTTTAAAAAAAAATTTATTAAATTTTTTAATTTCTAGGGCAAAATATAAATGGAAGAGTTAAAATATAAATACAAGATACCTATTTAGAGAGGAGAATATAGTGACGATACTACGTTACTATATCCTTTTAGTTCAGTATTTCTTTATTACTTGTCATTGCAGTTAAATGGTATCGGATGGTACTAACTGAATTAGTTATAAAGAAGTTATAAACTCTCTACCTAATTAACAAGATACGGCTCAAATTACTTACTTGATTCCTAAAGTCACTATCATCTAACGCCTTATCCTTTTCTAATCACAAGTCTTGTATCCTGTTGATAGTTACCTCCGTCTTAGTGATAACTCTTACTACCAATATGTCACTGACAAGTTTAGGGTGTATAGGAAATAACTAAGTCATCTTCTATGTAGGAGGACAAATCCTTAATAATTACGAAATTCATGAGGCGAAAATCACACTCATGTCAATGTAGAATAAGCGGTCTGTACCCAAGTATTGCAAATTTCAACCAAGCTCACCCGGCTGCGAGACTCAACATTAGCTAATATGTTCACACTAGCTACACGACGCGCATCTAATCACGCAACGTTGCTTTATCTTTACCTACTTCAACTTTTGTGAAATGGTATTACTCCTTGTTTTTAACGGAATAAAAGAATCTCAAAAATGAGTAGGGCCGGCGAACCTGACGATGACATATGAAGATATAAGTCTTTAAACTGAAAACAGAAATAGACACAAAGAAAAAATAGAATACTAACAATCGATTCTCATAAAAATCATAGATTAACATAAAGTGTGGAACCATATGAGATATCTTACCAAATAAACTCTCGATTATCGATTCATCATAGATAGGAAGAAACAATATCATATGATCCAAAAACAAAAAGAGCACATGTGGCGAACCGTGACGGTAAGCAAAAATATACCACAGTTAGAGAACAGAAGAGCAAAACATGTGAAAGGTGATGGTAAGGTATAGGCTTCTGATATCCCCTCTTCCTCATAGAGAATCTTAAATGATTCTACATAATATATAACGAATGTTAAGCCGTAGAGCAAGGTGATCATGCAGGCGATATAAGGGAGTGCCAAATAATTAATTGATCGCTCATCACACTAGGATGATCTACACCCTAGAAAGTCTTATAATCAACCAAACATGTACAACCCATTACCGATACCCTCACGTTCGGAACAGCCCCGTAGACGGTGTCGACTTCACAGCAAAATTCAACACTGCACAAAAACTGAGATAAACCTTCAATACATATACAGGAAAAAAAAGTGAACCAAATCTATCACACGGCTGAAATTAACAGGATCATGTCATAGTCGTGGCTCATGTGGCGTAATCATTTGATATAAGAAATATGATCACAGCTCAGAGAAAGGTTGTGTGACAAAGTCGGAGTTAACGAGAACTATGATAAGACAGGAGTAAGGTCAAAAGAGATAAGAATTTTGCCCAAAAGAAGGTGGAAGTCTCGGAGTCGAAAATGGGCAAAAGTCAGCGCACAAAGATCAACCATGAAAAATGAGCGCTGAAAATTTTAGCAAAAGGGTGGACAAGTGCGCGCACGGAACGATCAAACAGGCTCAAATTTTATCCAAAAGAAGGCCCAGGAAGCGAGATACCGAACTCACTCAGAAGCTAAGTCGGAAGATCTCGAGTCCACCCAGTAAATAAATTTTCCAAGACGGGTCACAAGCGACACTCACAAAAGCTCGGAACGGCGGACAGTACATAACTTTTCAAAAAATAGTTAGGAATATTGAAGAATTCACTCGCAAAAAAGTTCTTTCAGCTAAACAAAAGTATATGAATTCATGACTCGTCTAAGAGTGACTCACACAAATCTGCGTCGACAAGTGTCACTCATTCGCGAAACCTTCCACATCACACACCAAGTAATCGGTTGCAGGAAAATTAAGCCAATACGTTCGATAGTTGTTGTTTATAAACCCTGTTATACCATATTATGCTCTTCCCCTCAAAGTTTTGGATTATAATTCTGAGATGAATTCAACTTCACACCTCAACGTAATAACTATACCCGACTGTAGTATTAAGATGCTGAATGAAAATTAAACAAGTTACCGACAAGAGAATTTCTTTATTTGATACAGGTTTAATGTATAATAGCATATTGCTATTATATGATAACCTTACCACGAATCACCAAGTTAAAAATATCCTGAAGACTCGATACAACAAAAGACTATATCTGCAACTTCTCGCCACGGAGATGAATATAGTATAAAAGAGACTCTGCAAGACAGTATCAAGAAGAAACAGAAACACTCAACTCGAACATATTGTAATAAACGTGGTGATAGACTGATAACTTACGAACACTATCCAAATATACTAAAACCATATGCCCAAAGTCCCTGAAATATTTATTTCAGACCATATCATGCAAGCACTTATGAGATAATGGCAACAAGCGTTCTCATTGAATATTCGAGGAAGGCCCAATTCTTGTCTAGAAAAAGGCTTCGCAACATGGTCAAGAAAAGGTCACAGGTTTATTTCATATCATCTTGTACGAACAAAATAATATCCATAACTTTTAAAGAAAAACTCTATCCTAGAGACTCTACAATGAGAAACGTTGAAAAAAACAAATATGATATTAAACTTAGAAGTCTATTAAGACAGATTATGATACAGAGAAGTCCATCTGGATAAGCATCCCCGAGCATCTGAAGAGCTGCCAGCATTGCTGTAATAACTTGTTACTAACATCCAACAGCACAAAGATCTTATGCAGATGATGCTTTTTTCGCCTCTTAAAGAGACATTTATAAGAATTGTGTTATGTCAGAAGAAATAAATGAAGAGGAAAACGCCTGGTCATGACCAATCGCTATTCCATCATCTGTGAACTGAAAAATTCACTTCCATATGAAGTGAGAAAAATGAGAACACAGTATGTAAATTTTCAGCCCACTCGATCGCAGTTCCATAACCACACACTCTAATGATCAAATGACTCTATTATCCTCTTACCTATATATACTATGAAACCATCTAGATTAAATATCAATGATATAATATATAATATATACCATACAGACTACCTATACAAACCTAAAATAATGACTGCCGTATACATAATAATAATGTATATATTGAATAATCAATATATGATCTATAATAGACCTAATATATATATCAGCACGTATATCCTATATTAACTATCTAGTAAATAAAGTATAATATACTACTTCATTCCTATAAACTTAACGCAGCCCCATCTCGCAGCTCATGAAGCTCTCACATATGGAATTTCTGCGAACAAAAACATTCAAGTTCTTCCACATCCTCCATAGCCTAGATCTAGCTCCGTGCAATTTCTACCTCTTCCCTAAGTTTGGAAATGAATTTGTAATGTGTCATCATTTTTATTTACGATGGAAAACATAAAAACAAATACGATCTGGACAACTACGTGAAATTAAAACCAAACTTGCTGCGCGAAAAATGACTATCCTCGACAATCAATAATTAGATGGTACTGCCTAACCACAGCAATGATGTAACCAATGGGAAGAATGCATGTTGAGGAAACGACTGTAAGGCATACCACAACTCGCAAGGGTCATACTTTACTTTGAAGAGATAACTTGAATTTCATGTGCAAAGTTCCATACATAATTAATAACTGACTCAGACACTACTCAAGTACATATCGAACAACCCCTCGTATTTGACGAGACACAAAATATATATATATATAACTAAAATTATATATATATATAACCCCTATTATACATACTATATTCACATATATATATTATTATATTATAGAGCTAGTGATCAGAGCGATAGATGATTCTTTACAATAGTATCCGCACGGGCACATGGCGGGATACGGATTAGTTAAAACATCTCGACTATCCGTGGATTAGCGGAATGTTCGAGATATCGGATATGTTAGGTTTTTTAGAGTTTTAGCACCTCTTCACTATATATTCCCATCAACCACGGGGATACTACGTAAGTTACAAGTACACTCTAGATGTAAATGATATTATCTAAAGGTCAATACATAATAAGTACTCACATTACCTCATATTACGTAGCTAGTAGAACTCCAGTATCATGTGTACTAAGTATAATACTATAGTAGACTAGCCGCAACACCCTGTAACATTAATTGATAACACAGTTACATTATAATATACTATTACACCAAATACAACCAGTCGATATAATAATAGAACCTACAATGATATAATATACTATAAGAGCCAAGTATAGTAAAACCCCCGCTAAATCCCTATATTTAACGCTAATAATAGATATTGCCACACTTTCAATTAAACAAAATAAAATGAAATATCATATAAACAACTACAACTGTAGTATGAGTGATTAACGTCAGGATATGGTAATATTTTTACATAAGAAAAGGAAAAAAATCTATGAATATCAAAAATATAGGGAACGTTATATTGTGTGATAAACATAGTGTTTGTTAAAAGGGGACTAATAACAAACAGAATACAATAAAAAAATAGTAGTTGATTCAGTATTACAAAAAGTGATATTTCAGTGGTAAAACATTCGACTCAATATATTGGCTTAACCTAACACTAGATCTAACCTAACCTAAAACCTCAATCCCAAAATAAGCCCCAATCCTAGCCAAACACTACGTAACTTAACCAAACTAACGTAACAACAAACCCTTAAAGCACCTAATTCACATTAATGCGAAAGTCAAACCTTCTTAATGTTCAAAATCATAAACGAATTATATATATATAGTATAAAAATAATATAAATAATATATGTAAAATAATATTAATATAATATAATAAGAATAAAATATATATATATAATAATATATATAATATATATATATATAAATTATAATAATATTATTAATGACTACTATATATAAAATATTAATATTTTTTCTTATTGTAGATGTATAGCACATAAAATATTATAAATATATATAAAATATATAATAATACAAAAATACTCCGATGATATTAAACCAGCTAGTGCAGAGACGCAAGCCATTGGACCAACGTCGCTACATTGCCAACTCCCCCACAAACAAGAACCGTGTCTTTCCCGAAAAGACTCCACAGATTTTAGGATCATCATCACGTGGGCTCCATTGCTTGCAACGGAACTTGCTGTTCAAATTTATTGGGTCAAAAGCAAGGCTTCTCAAAGCCCATTTCAGGGGGAGTGTTGCTTATCTTTTTCGGTCGTTAAATTGAGATTCTGCCAAACCTGAAAGACGTACTAGATAGACGTCGCCTAACAACTTGCTTGAAGGGACTAAGAAAACATTGCTAAGATTCCCTGACGACAGTTCTGTTGCAAATTATGGAACTTTTAACAATTTTACCAATTCACAATAGACACGAAGTGGACTTATTAATCTGATTTCCATGTAGCATTTTTACTCTTTTGATATTCTCTCGATCAATGCTCAATAAGTCAAGTGTACTTTTGATGAACCTCTGTACAAGTTATTACTTTTTCATCAGCTTAGCTATAGAAGCAAAAGAGAAACTGATTCATGGTACTCAAGTCAATGATCGCTATAACAGAATTATATAGGTAACATGCGTGTCGTTTAGTAGTAGATCTTAGATCTTGTTTATTGGCCGGGATGATTAATTTCTGACCTTTAAGATAGTCATTTCATTATATATCAGCCACGACCATGGAATTGGAATCAATTAAGGCAGAAATATCAGCCTGCCTTTAGCAGCTGATGAAATGCTGCTAAGGCACGAGATGATCAAGCCTGCCATTTAGCAGGCTGATAGTTTCTGCCTTTAGGCTCAGCGAATTTCATTTCACCTATAAGGCATTCCTATAAAATTAATTTTAACCTTACTGTAAAAACATGGGTTCAGAAAAGAATTCTCTGAATTATATAGATTGTGAACCTGAAACAGAAAATAAGCATATTAATTTCAAAAAATAAATTTGGTAAAAATTTATTGAAATCTATATAATTATCGAAATAAAATATCTGAAGGGTGTTGCCTCCAAACATTCAATCTCGACAATTATTCTTAACCACTATTGCACCTAACACACACATGACAGGGCGCTCGGATACATACGTGGTTAGCTGAATGGAGTGAATGAGTGGTCGTAAATTACCGTAAGTCGTATTTTTCCCATTTGAAATGGTTCAAAATTTGATCACGGTAGTTATCAAAGATTTGGTGATTACGTTTGAGGAATCAAAGAAGTAGTAAGGGACGCGCTTTCGGCTGGAGGCAAATATTCGTCACCAGACGAATGTTTTCTATTAACTTTTGGCACAAAGACAAATGTTTTACAACGATTCTTGCAACATTCGGCGGTTTATCTGGCGTTATGAAGGAGTGTAAATGTGAGTGGTTCTCCGGAGTCGGTGAAACTGTATTCTGGAGGATCGCGAGGCTGTTAATAGGAAGCAGAGATAATGCTAAGTCAAATATGGGCTTTGATTTGAGGGGGTTTCCCTCAAGAAGACGTTATAATTTTATAAGTCCTTGAGCCATTTAAATTAGAAGTCGGCAAAGTCGGTGAACCTGATTCTGAGGTCATAGATGCGTTTGGATTTAGCCCCAAAGCCTCGTACACAGCACCACACCACCGCACCGCACCGTGCCCCACCGTGTTTCGAGGGCTCGATTCGAGCCAAGTCATGTTAGCAGCTGACTATGGACTTTCATCGCAATCCTCGCACGACATAATTATCTCATGACGACGACGTGTCCCCAAAGATCGGGTATCGAGGGTATAAGCGTCCCGTATCACACGGGGTGAGGTCTACCTCCAATCTTCGGAGAGTTTGGATCGTTCGGTTCAATGGTGCCGAAGCATTTTCATCGCCGAGAAGCCTGCTTTCGAGATCTGGTAGACCTCTATTCGGTGGTTTGAATTGTCGGAAAATCCAGAATCTTGGCGTAACAATAGATCGTAGATCATTTCTAATGTCCTATCGAATTCCTCATAGTAAGCAGGATGTTGCCAATCAAGATCAGCTATCACTATCGCCGCATATTTTTTGCTTTTGTTGGTGTTGGTTCCACGCTCACGCACACCACACGCCAAATACAGACACAGCAACACATAATTATAGAGGAACATTTTACTTAATACATGATCTACTCCAAACGTTACGGCTGCCCGTTTCAGGGGTGAGGATTGACTGATATTCTCATAACATCATGACATCTCAAAATACGTATTTTCTAAAAAGTCGTAACCGAACACTTTATTTATTACGCATTTAATAAAATAACACATCTCATTTTTTAATTTGATAAGCGTTAAAGACAATAGTATATATTCTCTGTGATTTGTTAATGAACATGTCCATTTAGCTTTAATTCAACGTTACCTCTACTAAGTTTTAACATTTCTATACATAATGAAATTACATTACTTTAGCAGGAAATTTAGACATAGTAATTCTTTTACATTTCTTTTTCAGTGATTTCAAGGGAGGAATTTATTATTTTAAAATACTATTCTACATATATAGTATTATTTTAATTTATTTATTTTTAAAAGTATTTATTTTAAAACTTTTATTTTATAAAATTTTAACTTTTAATTTTATATTATGAAGTTTAAGCTCATTTTAATCACATAGTAATTTTCATTATCTACTTTGTTCAGTAATCTATTTTTGCTTATTTAAAAAAAAAAAGAAAAAAAAAAAAAAAAACTTATAATTTTTGTTTCAACTATAAATTTTTTTTATTTTTCATTAAAAATAGTGTTTACTTTATCAACCGTAAAGCAGTAGCGCAAACACCATACAATATTCCCTCCCTTCATGTCATGCTCCACTGCCTTACTGCTTTGCATCATATATGAACATAGATTTTGCGTAAAAATAATATAAAAATTTGTTCTTTTGTATAGCATAATAATCAAAATAAATTCTTTTCATAAACATATCATAAGATTTATTAAAACATTTTATGTTTTTACTAAATTTTTAAATCTTTTAAAGGTTTATGACATAAAAATATCAATTAATCAATAGATCAGTAAATTAAAACAGCCCATACCACAACACTTTTTTAATTCTTTTTCTTCATATCTCTTATTTATTTTATTTTTTTTTATTTTTTTTTTATTTTTTTTATTTTTTTCTTTTTTTTGCTTCTTATGATTTTTTTAAGAAACAAAGTATTAAAGCATTGTTGGTGACAAAATTTCTAATTGGATTTTAAATGCAATACATATTATAATAGTGAAATTAATCTAATATTTGGTTCTGACAAAGAATAATTTTTTTAATTAGAAGTATAGTTTCACTGTATATAGAGATACATACAGTAGAAAAGTTTATTAATGTAAAAGTAAATAACTTATATTCCTTATATTTTTATAACTTAGAATAATATCACTATTATCAACTAGCTTATATATATATTTCTAATAATATCTATATTATTTACATATGTATTAATAAATTATAATATATTTATATTAAAAATAATATATATACTATATATATATAACTATCATATATATATATATATAGAATAAATACCTATATATATATATAAATAATATAGTACATATATAGGTATAGTGACTATATATATATAATATAATACTTAATATAATATATATATATAATATTATAAATTATATAACCTTTATAATAATATATATATATATATATAGTATACTACATAATATTAACTAAATATATATATAATTGATATAAATATAGTATATATATCTATATATTATATATATATATATGAGTTATATACTAACATATAAATACTATATTATATATACATTATTATAAAATATTATCTATAATATAATATTATATATATATTAGGTATATATATATATACTATATATATATATATATATATAAGCTATATATATATATATACTATCATTATATATATTATTATATATATATATATTATATTAGATATATTATGGCCCGACTCTAAAATTTTTAATTGCTTTTGCACCATCATATCGTTGTCCAATCAGAATGTCACTATTCGAGCGTTCTTAGTATTACCTCCGTATAGATTCATCCTTTGAATGCTCTCGAACAGCCACTTTAACCATAAAGAAATCCTTCACCGGATCTCACCATATATGTTTTTCTCATTTCTATTGATATATACTTAGATAATTTGTTTTTGTATATTATTTTTTATTATTATTAAAATCCAATATATGTATTTTTAATTAATATTAAAAATTAATATTGACAAACTGCAGCCATCATATAATTTGGATCGCTTAAATTTCGAATGGGGGGTGGTTGAACCCCCTGAACCTCCCCTGTCTACGACCTATCTATGTGAAATTAGGTAGTATATATATATATATATCTTATATAATATTATAATATATATATATATATATATAATTATATATTATATATTAATACTATATATATACTATAAATATAACCAATATGTATCCAACACGGCAGAGGGATCGGCATTAATAGTCGCAAATGAACAGAGCAAAACCAAAAAGCCGCAAATTTGCGTCATTTAGAGTAAAACATGTGCCGCCTTATTTGCGAGCTTGCGCCAATTATGCAAAAAAATGCTGCGTCTTTTCGCATTTGCCTGCTCATCAATTTTTTAAGAGCGCAGAACAGACGCATAAATTTGCCGCGTACTATCTAACAAAAATTGCGTTTGCGCCTCACTCTAAATAAATTTGCGTTTTGCGCTCTAATATATAAAATATCATAACTGGAATAAATGTATTATATATATATAAATAGTAAATCTGTGTACATACACATATAAGTACATATATATATATTTAATAATAGTGATAGTGAAACATGCGATATAATATTATATATATATATATATCTGCTATGTAAATGATATTTGTATATTTCAAAATATATCTAATTTTGTATTGTAGTCTGATTTGAATTGGAATATACACTTGTAACTGAACAATTGCACGTATATATCATTTATATATATAGTATATATATATATATATAATATAGTATAGGATAATATAGTATATAGAGTGCTATTATTCACTATATACGATATTTAGCTTTAATATTTATATCTAAAATATAAAATCATTCCATAAAGCTCTATTTAATATATTCATCTTCATTTATTAATATATATCATTAAAAAAAATTAATGTAGGAATCATATTTGATAAATCATAATTAATAATAATTTTAAAATATAATAATTAAATGTATAATACAATTAATGAAATAAATAATAAATAAAATAATAATAATTTCAAAATTTTGTTTATAAGATAAACTTTAAAAAAACAATGTTATCATTTTAATATATAGAAATATAAATGTATGATTAGTTGTCTTTATACAGTATATATTTGTATAATTCAAAAAATTGAGAAGCAAATTTTTTAATTGATAAATAAGTAAGATAAGTAAGCATATTTTTTTCAAGTTTCACTATTAAAATGATTTGGTTATTATTATATTAAATATAAGAAAATTATGCATCAATATTATTCATATTATTTTAACAAAAATTATACATTATATATTTGTATAATTCATTATTATTAATTATTATTTATCTATACTATTATTTTATTACTTTATCAAAAATAATTATAAAGAAAGTATATTTATTTTTTATTATTTTTATTATTTATTAATTTTTATTATTTATCTATTATTTATATAATTTATTATTATATTATTAATTATTATTTATTATTATTATATAATTATTATTTATTCATTATTATTTTATATATTATATTAATATACTTATTATTATTTAATTATGAATTATTATTATATAATTATTTATTAAGCCAATTAATACTTAGTTTATATGGATTACTTGTATGATAGCGATAATACCTTTTTAAGTTAAGTCTTATGTAGTATTTAAAATTGAGGAATAAAATGATTATGAATAAGTGTTACAGGGAAAATAAGATGCAACACGGTGAAAAGTCGTCGAATGTGAACTCTTTATAAATTAATTGAGTTGTGCAATGCGCCTGTATAAACTTCCCATGTAAAAAAATATATACCGTAGAATGATTGGATGCACCTATGACCTATCTTATCATGTTATATTTTGGTCTGCTCCAAAGAGACAAGAGAGCATATTGGAGGGCATATAGAGTGGGATGTATCAAAGAGAAGATTGAATTCATCCCTGTAAATAAAACAGACTTCAAGCTTCTCGTTTAAATTACAATATTAGCATTGATATGTTAGATTACCATATTTAACGACGATTACTTTGTAAATATTTTTAAACACGTTCATTTTTATAATTTTAAAAATTCCAACAGCGACTATGCTTTCACATATTTTATTATATATATTATATATATATATAATATTATATTTATATAATATAAATATAATATATTTAGTATATATACGCGGTATAATTATACGAATATATATACATATTTTATATTCATATGCAATATAATGGAATTTTACGCTTGTAACCTTCTGTTTAGAAACATCCTTTCTCGTATCTTCACAAAGAGCTGTGATTACATCAAATTAGCAAGGAAGGGTCTAAAAGTCGGGCCCGGAAGTACTAAGTCATCTACTACAGAAGTATGAAGTACACAACTTAAGCAAATAAACTATCAGTAACCATTACATTGTCTCACCAGTCTATGTCGACAAATTAATTTAAATAGATATAATTTTAAAATCTTTAATGACACCAAATAGTAATGATGTTTTTTTTTATAAGTACAGGTTATTACATATATAATTTGTCGTCTCAAGATACATGGTTACAATTTAAGTTTGAAATTTTTTAGATTTCCAAGAGTTTGTTAATTCCTGAATATTTGATAAATAAAAATAAGTTTCATTTGTCATTATATCATTTCTCATCAATATTTTTTGTTTCTAAAATTTCTGCTCACATGAACTTGGGCCTATTTAACTATATGTGGAGTTCTGAGTTCTATGTCGGAATGTCATGTCCTACTGAACTCTGATTTATCACCTCCCTTCCAGAAGAATAAGTGACGGAGGGATCTTATGTCATATACTATAATAATGAGAACGTATGATTATTAATCAACATTACTCTAGTAAGGTCATTATGCGGCCACAACCGCAGACCAGCTGCGACTGGGAACAACAACCACGAGGAGTTGCCCATTGCTGGCGGATCGACGGTTCATTGGATTCAATTCTGAAATAACTATTTGCACGGGAGAGAGAAGAGGAGGCGCTCTCTTGCCCTGTAGCGTAGTATCAGTCTTGTTTTCAGACCAGCCACGTCCCAGCCAACAATATCGGACCTATCTTGCTCATAAACAATGGATTGAGCATAATGTGTTATCCGTATAAGAAGAAAGTCAATCATCACGGATACAATAACGTAATGCTGAAAAAATTACATAACTACCAAAACGTAAAATCAAGGTAAACACACAGACTTTAAGACTAATGAATTATATTTCAGGTGGGTGCTCGCGTATTTACCACACAGATACAAGGACGGTGCATAATTTCTGAGTCTAGAGTGCATCCCGGAAGATATTAGAGAATGTCGCGCACGTCTTTCGTGGTTTTTGTATGCTCAAGCAGAAAACGGGTGGAGGAGATGAGGGAGGAGGAAGAGAAGATGCACCGGATTGCATAGATATGTGGTGCTAATGCGGTGAAGAGACTGGGCAAATTCAGAGTGAGGACAGCACGGAGAGGTTACGCTGCCAGACAAAAACCTCCCAGCTAGAAATCTGCTCGAAGAACATGATGCCTTAAGCCCGTAAATATGGCAAAACAATGCGGCTCGGCTTGCTATCTTTCCTACACATAAAATCTTGGCTACTAAGGATGCTTTTCAAATGTTCCTCGCTGGATCCTCTTAGTGTCAAGGTCGATTTTAAATAAGACACTTACCTAAAGCACCAGGAAATTGCGGAATTTGTCGCAAAGAAATAACAGGAAAACACAACTGCTCTGTTAAAATTAAGAATCTTTAGTGTTAGATGTGACGTAATAGGACACTCTAAAACATGCGTGCAGTGCCAATGTGTGACTCGCTGGAACGCCAAGTTACAGGTACTATAAACAGAATCTGCTCTAGTAGAAACCCTTGATGGTACGCATGACATCATATTTCAAAAGCAACAATTCTTTTGGATAATGGCAAACATTTGCCTGTCTATCTCAAGTACTTGTAATGAAATAAAAGATGCAATTAATAGGGACAGTGATAGTGTGCGTGGAGACTACTATTCGAAATAATAGCCTAATTTGCTGTTCAAGACATTGAATGTCTTTGCAGAAAGAAAGGATGCGTATACACCGCTCTATTTGCACTACACGCCTCTTCTTCTCACATGGACCAAGATACGGGAAAAATGGCATAAGAGAGCGCTTGGAAAAAATCTTTGAGAACGTAGTGCTCAACAAGCTTAAAGTCAAACTTATTTTGTACCTGAAGCAACCAAACGCAGAACCAACAGGGGATACAGTAAAAGTGGGGCTTTAGATGACCGCAGTTGAGTCAGTTCCTCTTTCTTAGAATGGATTGTTGTTTGTGTGGCAATTATGGCAACAGCTCCTGCTATTCTCTCACTTTTCAAAACTCGGAGTGGTATGTCGCAGTAGGAGTAAGAGATGGGTGGAGAGGTACTAAGTTTAGAGCTAAAGCAGGATACTGAAAGAAATATTTAAAGGTGTAAATAATGGCATGTTCTGAAGTGTTCTACTCGTTCTCACCATTAAGGCTACTGAAGGTGATGGACTGAGTCTGAAAGTGACCCATTATGGTGAGTTATTTTTATAATTGGAACAAACTTTAAGCAATCTCGTTGTATTATATATATATCATAATAATATAATATATTTATTTATATATATATTATAATTATATAATATATACGAGTAGTATATATATATAAAGTAGTATATATATATATATTATATTATATGATAATATAATATAATATATATATTAATTTATATATTGACATTATAATCGAGTTTCTACTCTTTTTGGTACTTCACTCTCGTTCCAAAAAAGAATTTGAGTTCTTTAATACCAATTTCTAAATATTTAGGAACTGAAGGGTACATATATCCAGCAGACCACTCTGGGAGGAGAAGTTGGGACAGATCTTGGATAGCTGGGCTGCAGTAAATGTCACACATACCTGCCTCCTCACTAGGAACTGTTTGCGTTGAAATTACCAGGAGGTCCTGAGGGGAATCTGTATTAGAGGTATAATACCTCCCATTTGACGCCAGTTTCTAAGATACGGGCCTGGTAGAGCGGTTGTTTGTAGTTCGGGCTTATGCGAATTCTCTAAGATCACAGAAGAGGGTCAACCTGGCGTCATCGCTTTAAATATTTTGAAAAACAGTGTATTCATTTATTTTGCATTAGTTAATAGAGGGCAGATGAACCTATCTCCCAAGAATGCAAGAGGAGAGCGAGCAGGAAGATCTCACACATAATTGAATAAGATTAAAATCTTCTCATTTTTTGTTACTTATTTTTTTAATTTTTTAGCATCTTTTCAATTCAATATTTATATAATTATTATTCATCTTTAACATCGCGAAAAGAATTGGTTTAAAGAGTTTTTATTATTTTTTGCTTGGACGCCTACCCAGATTTTAAGTTGCGGTTAAAAGAAATTTGTGAATTTTTGTCGGATACATGTTTTCAATTTTCGCATGCAGACCGATAAATTTTTCTTTTTTTTGGATCATAAAGGTTTCATGCGAGGCGTGCGTGTTGGATCGTCTTTGACAGCGATCAAGTTTTTTTCCCACTTTTGCGGCTTTTGCGCTTCTGCGCTCTAAGTTTATAATCTGCGCCGCCCACCTCTGTATTCTTCGCGCAAGGTGAGGTGGTGTTTTTGGGTCAGGAAAGAAACTGGTCAATTAATATTTGTTATTCTATATCACGATTTGCCTTTTATTATAGAAATAGTTAAGATGAGTATATAATATATTTATATATATATATATATACTACTATTAACTGGCTATAGTAATTATATATATATATATTAATATTATATTATTATAATCACTATCATATACAATTACTAATCTCCTAATAGTGGTGAGATTTGAGAAGAATTAGGTATAATATATAGTAATTAATTATGGCTATAATACTCCTGATTGCACTCTCACTCGTCGAATGTTTAAATGGGTTACCTGTATATTAGTATGGGTTTTAATGGGTTCGCTAATGTGGTCCGTGGTCAATCTCAGGTTGGTAATCCTAATTAGTTGTACTTTAGAATGCCATTCAATTGATCAAGCCAATGTCTCGCCAAATTTTGCCGATTGGTATATTAAAGTCAAATGACCAGCAGTAAATATTGCTGGCAAAGAAAGTGCACCCTTTTTAATTTCCTTAAATTCTACTGTTTGTGTTGTTTTCTATAGTTTTTTTTTCTTGTATTTGTGTGTAGGTTAGAGAATAAATTTGA
>JABUQX010006703.1:30000-42500 GCA_015478945.1 Trachelipus rathkii
ATATTAAGTTTATACAAATAATTAAATTTAATTAAGACTTTATTTAATTGATCATAGACTTTAATCGCTTAATCAATAGATCACGGGTGTAGAGAGGAATCTAATGTGTAGTTGATCAGAGTTTGATCTATTGATTAAGTAAGTAATTGATATTTTTTAATATAAAGAATGAAAATTTAGTAGAAATATAAAATGTTTTTAAGGCAACGTTAAACAATGTTAGGTTAATGTATTTAGTTCGATTAGGTGGTGGTAGATTATTTTGCACAATGTATTAAGAAAGATCGCAAACTGGTGAATAAGTAGAGAGGCGAGTTATATAATACATTACAATTCATATTTTGGGCAACACTGGACTGTTGTTAGAGTGATCGCTTATGTAACTAATATATAGCTGTATTCCTCAGCGTCATCATTATCGCCCTCCGCTGTTCTGCCTCCTCTTACGCACTCTGTGTTTTTCGGTGGGATCCTCCCTCCTGGGGCTCACAAACTCTTTACATCAACTTCTCAGCAAAAATATCCAGTAAAAATATCAAGGTTCTTGTGGGATTTAAGAAAAATTATCTTAAAAACCCACTGGAACCTACTGGAATTTTTTGCTAAGAATTGAAACTATCATATTCGATGTCTGCGTCAATGCAAACATATATAAGGACAGCAATATTGTGATCATTGTGTGTGTGTTGCCTGATTTTTATTCTGGGTCCGGCTCCAACTCTAGCTCAATTGCTTGGTTTTGGCTCGGGTGCTCCTACGCATGAGGTTATATCTTTTCCTTCTTCTTATTTCCTTCAGCCATCTTCCTTCATCTTCCTCTATCGTGAATTTATTAGCTTTACGGGCGAGCCCCCTTCCTGGAAGTCCTCAGGCACCATTGAGGGTATCAAACCCTCAAAATCGAGATTTATTTCCTTAAAAACATATATAAGGATGCCTCATTTGACTCATTATGTTTTTGTAGCCAGATTTCAACTCCCACACAGGCTCGGTTTCCAGCTACGATTCATTTGCTAGGATGCTTAATGCAAGATCCGGATTCTAATCCATTCATCCTCTTCTATACACACTCCAAATTTCATCGTACTACGACCATTTCCAAGGTTTTGGGGCGCATCCTCATCACACAATGGGCCTAGTGGTACTTAATCTCGTCTACGAAGAGGTTGTCTCATAAGAAAGGGGTATACCAAATTTGGGGTGAATTCGATGTCTCTAAAAAGTAAATCCTCAGAGATCGAACCAGCATGTCGCAACAGCACAGGCACGTAAGGCATGTAACCTCGTCTACGAAGAGGTTACGAGTAGTAGGAAGTCTTTTTTGGACAACGTGGGCAAAATTTGCCCACGGTGATTTTACGCATGCCTGTGACCTTGTTCTGACCGCAGGTTGTTTTTCCTGAAGTTGGGTATTTTTAACCTGTCCTTGGACCTTTTTTTGTCCGTTGAACCTTGACTGACCTTGACCTTTTTTGGCAACCCTAATTTTTTGGCAACCCTAATTTTTTTGGCAACCCTAATTTTCTGGCAACCCTAATTTGTAGCAACCCTTCGAAGAAGGGTTGCGCCAAACGGTTGCGTTAGCAACCGTTGTACGTATTGCCCCCTATTTTACCCCACCCTAATTTTTTCGTCCATGGGTCATTTTTTGCCCACGGTAATTTTTGATATGTCTTTAGGGGCTTAGCCCTTTTGTGATATCTTAACCTTGTGTTTTCGAATCCTGGGCCTCCCAGCCTTCGCGCACCGCCATCCGCCGCCCGCCAAGCTCGACATCGGCAGAATGCCGCTGGCCCCGTCGAGTTTTTCGCCGCGCGTGCGGCCGCAGGCGCATTTTTCGCGGTTCCCGCCCGCCTGGACGGTGGTTTCAAATCGCGCATCTATGAACTTGTAATGTACAACCAATCGAAATCCTCATTACCCTTTAACCTATGGGGTAGACACCCATATTAGGGGCATTTGCTGGGCTCAGGGGAGGCTAGAAAAAGGCTTGAAAAAAGTGGCACTCCGTTGGCACTATGTGGCACTCATCTGGCACTCATGTGGCACTCACTTGCACTCATTGGCACTCACTTGCACTCTTGGCGCTCATTGGCACTCACTTGGCACTTACACTTTGGCATCACCTGGCACTGCATTCATCTAATACTCATAGAACACTTATAGAACATCCCTAGATACTTATTTACGGTGATTGGATGCCATCAAAGACTGATATATATATATATGTAGTATATATATATATATATAGTATTATATAATATATAATATATTATATATATATATATATATATATATATATATATATATATATTATATATTATATATATTAATATATATTATATAATATATATAATATATATATATGGAAGAGAGATCCGTCTATATATCTTATATATTATATATATATGTATTATATATATATATATATATATATATATAGTTATATATATATATATAAGTATATATATTATATATATATATATATATATATATATATATATGAAGGGATAGAGAGAATCGATTCTATATTCTATATTATATATTATATATATATTATATATATATATTATATATATATATATATTATATATAATATATATATAATATATATATATTATATTATATATATATATTATAATATATATATATATATATATATATATAGAGAGAGAAGAGAGAGAGAGAGAGAGAGAGAGAGAGAGAGAGAGAGAGAGAGAGAGAGAGAGAGAGAGAGAGAGAGGAGAGAGAGAGAGAGATATGAGAGAGAGAGAGAGAGAGAAGAGAAGAGAGAGAGAGAGATTTTCTGCGGGCGCATCTTTTTTGCGCAAGTCCTGGTTCTTCACTTCCTCCGCCTCCTAAAATAGAACTGGCGTATGAGAGTACTTGCTTCTATTAAGGTTGGACTTAGGGGATTACAGATAAGAAAAGGAGAATTGAGATTACATTAATTTATTCATACTTAACCGTATAAGGTCATTCTCGGTCGTTATTTATTTAGTAAAAATGTTAATTAAAATTGAGATTTCAGTAATTTATTCTGATGACCTCTCCAGATAACATCTTAAAATCCTATCTTTCAGCCCTGAATAATATTTATTTAGGAGCCTTGATAATTAACAGAGGTACTACCGACGGTCAGCAGGGCTACGCTTAACCGTATAAGGTCATTCTCGGTCGTTATTTATTTAGTAAAAATGTTAATTAAAATTGAGATTTCAGTAATTTATTCTGATGACCTCTCCAGATAACATCTTAAAACCCTATCTTTCAGCCCTGAATAATATTTATTTAGGAGCCTTGATAATTATCTGAGGTACTACCGACGGTCAGCAGGGCTGCGCTTATCCGTATAAGGTCATTCACGGTTGTTATTTATTTAGTAAAAAATGTTAATTAAAATTGAGATTTCAGTAATTTATTCTGGATGACCTCTCCAGATACCATCTTAAAATCCTATCTTCCCTCCCTGTATAATATTTATTTAGGAACCTTGATAATTATCTGAGGTACTACAGCCGGTCAACAGGATTACGTCCTTAAGGAAAAAGCACTCGTTAATTATCTCATACCCCAAAATATTTTATTTGTTTACTTAGGAAAAGGATTATACGCTTCATGTTCAAAAATATACAAATGTAAATTGTATCGAAGCTTCAAATCTGTGTAGAATGGGGCGTGGCCGAGTATAGGGAGACCTCCCCCTACCCTATGAATGTGTATAAAAGATGAAGTAACTCCAAAGATCAGCATTAGAATAGTGTTTACTAAAAAAGTGTTAACTACTCCTCGAAAAAAGAGTCACATTTAGTTGAAAGTATTATCTTCGTTAGAATATTTATTCAGGTAAGCGTCTTGTAGTTGAATATATATATATATATATTATATAGTAATATTATAAAATAAATATATATTATATATATATATATATATATAAATATATATATAGTATATATATATATATATATATATATATATATATATATATATATATATATATATATATTTAAGTTCAAATATATATATATATATATTATCTTTAAATATATATTTATATTAATTTTCTTTTGTTATGTATATATATAATTATATAATTTATAGAATATTTTTTTTTGTTTTTTTTTTTTTTTTACACGCTACCACCACTCACGGGCAGGGCCCTTTTCAAGGAGGTGGCAGAAAATAAAATTAGATTAAAACCCACCCAAAGCCTTAAACGCAAATCTCTTAGGTGAGCGCAGACGTTAGGTTTTAAAGAAAGGAAGATTAAATACAGTTGGAAAAACAAAAAGAATGCAAGGAGTTCCACAGAACAAAAGTGGCTGGAAGAAAGCACCACAACGAACGAGTCTGGGATTTTCGATGCTCACGCAAAATTCATGCGATGAGCATGCACCCTTGATTACGAGGCGACGCAATGGAGGTGGAATGCGAGCGGCCAAACTCCCCTGAGCATCTACCGTTGTAGTACCTATAGAAAAGAGATAGTTCGCCAACGTCACGTCGCAGAGATAGAGGGTCAAGAGAGTTTGAAAGTAGGGACAGTTTATAAGTCTCTTATTTATATATATAAGTTTAATAAGACTAGCCAAAAATAATTACATATATATATATATATATATATATGTATCACTCAGATATATATATATATAAATATATAACTATATATATATATATATATATATATAATATCTATATATAATATATATAATATATATATATACATTAAATATTATTATTACGCTATAGTTTTCTTTTAAAATAAATGGAATACAATGAGGAATCATACATTGAAACGCTATTATAACAATATTCTTTTATTGAGTAAAATTACATCATTTTTAGAATTTCATGAACAATAATAAAGGCGTTGAGTATGGGATTTCTAGTTGAGAATACATTAACGAGACCTTCAAGAGGGCTCTTTTTAAGTAAACGGCATAGAGTCCACATAGCTGTGACGAGAATGATTGTATCGGAAACGTTAAGGTTTTCTTGTAATTAAATTATTTTATTTAATTTTATTTAATTTTAAGTTTTATTATTTACAATGAAAAAATATCCCTTTGATTTTTACGTTTATGTGTTTTTCTTTTGCGTTTTTTACGTATCTTACGTCTCTTATTCGTCATGCTTTTCGTGCCATAACCCGAAGCGTTCTGTTTCCGCTTTCTTCGTTTCATTTTCTTCGATTATGGTCGAGTCTGAATGTTTTTTTACATTATTTTTTGGTCTTGACCTTGACTGACCTTGACCTTTTTCTTCTCTTTAAGCCCACCAGTCATTTTTTTCCTGATTTTGCGTCTTAACGTCATTTAACATTAATGTCACAGGAGCGTCTGCTAGTTCTAACGTATTCAATGATAACATTTGCATCCTCCCCCTAAGCGATATCGTAGCAGATTTTCTATACCAACCTTATTATTCAGCTTTTTAACCTAATATAAGTCCCGCTGCGTTTTCAAAAGAGGCATTGGCGCACTCTCAAAGCCGGGCAAATGAATCCAGATACGCCGATATCCCGCGCTGTAATCTGAGCAACAAAGTACCTCTCAACCCTCATTTTTCAAACAACTATGTAAGCTTTGGAAAGTTAAGAAGGTAGAAATAACCGTCCTCCCATCCACTTCTAATTCTCTGATTGATCGCGCCAAAGTGCAAATTGAGAATTATTTACGTCGTTACGTGAATGAAAACAGTAATGATTGGTCTAATTTCCTTCCTTTCGCTCAATTGTGTATTAATTCTTCTTATAATCTTTAATGTATACCCTTATAGAGCAAATTTCGGATTTACTTAGAGGAAGGTAATGAACATTCGGAAAGGTGATCACCTTATCAGTAAGGTGGACAACTCGTAACAAAGGGGCTGTAACGTTACCTACATACTGATGTGAAACAACATCTGTATAAACGTACGCTAGGCCAGGGCGGCTGAGCATCTCGGAGGGGGTACATGTATAATGCAGGCGGTCTGCGTCATCTTTTTGCTCATGCCAAGTTAAGGGTTTATTTCCACAGCAAGTTTACCCTCTTCAGAACCATACAGTAAAGGAAATGATCATGAAGTTATTCCAGCATCACCAAAACCTTTATACGAATATGTTTTCGCTGTGCAATATGTAAAGATCAGCTAACGAGGAAAAAACGTAATCACCGGGTCTCGCAGGTTTTACACTTGCTTTTGATCATAAAGATATTATTACTTTATCTTCATTGGTTCGCATATCAGTTTTGTATAGCAACAGATCCTTGCACATAATACTCATATCAAAGAGATCGTTTAAATAATGAAAATAGCAGGTACTGATTTAATTAATGTCCGTCAGGGAGAAGTTTCACAAACGAAATAATTGTCTCTTTGTAGGCAATCTAACTGTATTGAAACTTTTTGGCAATGTAGTCCTTTATCAGAAACGGACTTCCCATTGTTAATAGTATCAACACATTTCTACATTCTGTAACTGTCATCCAGTAATAGAGCCGTGATAAATTTTCTTATGTCGTATTAATATCATTCACATGAATCCCACGTTTCATACTCTGAGACCGATTCAAGGTAAACATGGTTAACTTAGCTTCAGTTGTGAAAAATAACATTCTGCGAGATTAATTATCAAGGATTGGTTAAATCCAAAATGATGCTGAAGATGCGTAAGAGTTTAAATAAAAGTGAATCTAACCTCTCACATGATAATATAATAGTCAAATGATTAATGATCTCTTAACTTCACTTGCTTTTATTAAGTGTTACTTAGCAGGATTAACCCTCCATTCACCAGTACCTGTTTAATTATTTTTTTTTTCCATATTAGCCTTATATGTACCTAATATTTTTCAATTTTATATTCGTGAGTTGCAGGATTGAACCTGACTTTTTGTATCTTGTTTATAGAACCCTCCTTTTATATTTTTTTTCACATCTAAAATACCTCCAGATAATAATAGCTTTAACTGTCACGGCTTAGTGATCGGATATTGTGAACTTAAAAACTTCCGTCAGTCCATCCGCCCTTCATAACCTTCTGAATCAATTATGCCTGTTCGAGATACTCTTACATGAATCGTTTACCTTTATCCTGAATATATCTCTTATAATGTTTTCTTTTTCACCCCTATACGATGTATAACCTCTCGTTTTTGACATTTCTAAAGGAGTTGACTTTATAGTTCTATGGTAAGACCTGTTATAAGAAATAAGCCAGGTCATCCAGTATATCAATATATTTAAAAGTGTTCATCTTAGTAAAATACCTATGCATGCGTTCTTTAATAGTACGCTGTACTCTTTCAACTATCGGCGCTTTGTTTACGGAAAAGTTGTATTAGCTAACTAGCTTAAATATTAACCATAACTCCCAGAAGCATTCTCCTGAAACACCGCTGACCCTTGAACATCCATTCTCTATATCTGTCCAAAAATGATTATAGAGTGTTCTCCGTTGCGTCCATTTATAAAATTCAAGATACTGCACTTGGCTACTGTAAGCTGATCTTATTATTCTTCTTAAGAGGTCAGGCCATAGTTCTAGACGTATACGTCAATAAGTTAAAAAGTATGTATTGAAACCCTTTATTATAAAGAACTATATTAATCATCCCAGTTAAAATTCTAATGCCACACACTTCGACCTGAGAAAGAGGCTCATGTTTTCACGGGAATAGGAACTTTATTTCTTCAGGCTTATGTAGAGTAAAGCCTCTTCCCCCTCTAGAATATTTTATTTAGCTCTTTATTCAATATCAGGATATCATTAATGCGATCTAGTGAAACCCCCAAAACTATTAGGCTCCCTCAGATTGAAGTAATGTTTATCAACTATCTCCTTCGCACCCATGCTAGCTACTGATCAATTGTAAACGGCTTAGTATATATATATATATATATATATCTATATATTATAATATATTATATGATATTTATCATATATATATCTATATATATATTAATATATATAATAATTATAGTATATATATATAATTTATATTATAATATATATTAATATAAATATAATATAATATATATATATGAGAGAATACAAAGGTATTTTTTTATATATTTATAAAAATAAAAAGAATAAAAAGGCATATAGGAAAAATAAAAATAAAAGATACAGAGAAGAAGTTGAACTAGCGAAAGAACTAGAAAGAATTAATTTGAAAATTTCGTATTGGCGAAATAAGAATAAAAATAAAAATAATAATTAATAATAAATATAAATATATATATATAAAATAATATATATTAATATATATAATACTATATAAAATATATTATAAATATATTATATAATAATAATATACATTGATATATATATATATATATATAATATACTATATATATATATGATATATATTAATATAATATATAATATGATGAGGAGTGAGTGATTATATATATATATGTTATAATATAATAATAAAAAATAATAAAAATAAAAATAAAATAATAAGATAATTCAATCTAAAGTCACACAGACTAACTGCTATGAAAATCTTTTCAACTAACAAACCCTAAAAGCTCATCATTAAATAAAAATAATAATAAAATCATTAATAATTAATAATAATAATAATAAATCAAATAAATATAATATATATAAGCGCACAGTCCCAAAAAAGTGAAAAGATAAGGAAATGTAAAAAAAATATAAAAACATTTTATTTACAATGCTACGGTAATATTTACACAAGAGGTACGTAATATTTACAGTACTATACATAATAATAATAATTTACTTTAATGCATCGGAGAATTGCTTGAACGAGTCGTTTCGATGTAGGAATCTAATCCTACCCTTCCCTCCCCCGTAATGAAGGAGTACATTTCTGCAGCTGAAATCTTCAGAGTATGATTTTTACATCTTTCACCGTTCATTTCTTCGTTCCATACACGAGTAAAATGACTAAGGTCTACGACCTCCATCATCTTAGCAACGTTGTTAGAGTTAAACATAAAACTTTCGCTATAGATACTGTAAACCAATCGATGCGCAGTGTTTATGAGATCCTCCAGGGTGTTCGTATCTGCTAATCTATGTAGGAATTCTTCGTTCATCTTTAGGAACATCTCAATAGATTCTTTACCGCTTATTGTAACAGCGTGTGCACTTGGTGAGAAAACAGATGACGCATTACGGCGAAGCCAACAGCCTATATGTACCCTTGGAATGTTTTCATGTAAGGAAAAAACCAAGGTTAAACGTTTGTGATCGTCAGGACCACCCTGTGATACAGATAACCCCCATTCATTTAACAAGCTGAGGTTCATGTAATCTTTGGCTACCCAATCCGAAACAGCTTCCATGATGATGCTGAGACTTTCGACCGAGATGAATAGCGGCTTATTATAACCAGGTAAGGGGGCTAAGCAAGTAATGTAGCGATCCCCAGAAGGCCTTCTTCTAAAACGTAAGATGACAGCACAATGCTGATGTACCACAGACCAAGACGATAGCTCACTGACCGTGATATTTCTAACTAGACACGCCATTTCGGTCGTAACACAACTACTAACCATTGGAAGGTAGGAATACAAATATATCGGTCGCTAGAGTACGCGTGGGGTTTATATACATGAATAAGAGGTGGGCGGAGCTTATATAGCTCCGCCCCTTTTACTGTCTTACGTTCCTCACCCAATCATCTGATTAGGCTTAAGAGTTATGATGGTGAAACATAAGAGGCGGAGTTACACTTTTAGGCCTAAATGAGTTAACGTCGTTCCTGTATATACAAGAATAGATCCTGTGATTCCGTATATCCGATTTGCACGATTCTGTTTCTGCATTTTTTATGATGAGAGTGACACAGTTGTATCTATGATTCAATAATATCGTAATGAATACTATTACATTCTAACCAGTTTCGCGACTTAATTCATTTCGCTTTTTCTTATTACTTAGAAGGGAACTATATATGAGTTTTGCTCTTACGATGATAATATTCCCATGTAAGTCTCATTAGGAAGTGGCAAGGTTCGGAAACCGAATGATTGATAAATATCCAATTCCTGAGAACCTCTGCTTATTAATGAAATTAAGCTGCCGAGAAAAATTGATCACCCATGAACTCGAACGAATTTAATGAAATAGTCCTCATCCTAGAAGTATAGGCTTTCTTTTTCCAATCCCGAGCTAAGTCTGAGACCAAGTCTACTATATCTGACACCTGAAAGAGGGTTGATCCAGTTTACTTGACAATCTGTCCAATTCGTTCCAATTTAACTGATCTTTTAAAGTATCATATAATGCGTTACCTTTATTTTTCAATGTAGGTGGCAAGCTGTTTTCTAAAACCTTTTTAAAATCCTTTCTTTCATAGTCCCTTTGTGAAACTGCATTTGAAATAGGGTGCATTCCTGTATACTTGTCTTTGACTTCTAATAATTTTTGTAATATTTCCTGATATTTCAACCTTCACGTCTACATTAACTTTTGAAGTTAATATTTCTGCTAATTCCTTTTTACAAAAATACGTAACTGATTATCAATGCGGGATCAAGAAAGTGTTTCGAGGTATGGATTGAGGAATTAATCAGAGAATTATCCATGTAGCTTATGTATATTGTATCGAAGGGGATTAATACAGCCTTCTATCATTCTTTACGTGTGATAATTCCTGTAAACAGTTTAGAGACAACAAGGGACCCAACTACGGAAGAAAGAGTAATGGAAAGGAAAAACCACCCACCTCCCTGTTTGTAACAGATTTCTTTTTATATTTAAATTCTATATTCGTCTTAAACTATTACGACAAGTTTACGAATGATGTTGCTGTGACGACGTAACTTTCTCTTCTGACCAGTTTTCAATGGTATAACGTTTTTTATCATATTTAACAGATCTCGCAGACACAGTTTACAAACGCAGTGTTTTTTAGTAATTTCTCTTTTTCTTTTTTACTAAGTTTCTTATAATTTTTCATCAACGGTAAATATTTCTTTAGCCGCATTATCCAGGAATATAAACAGTTTCGATTTCGGAAGGTAGAATGTTGGTGTGCGGAGCAGTACTCTGTATGTGTTTTTAGGATGAAGTTCACACAAATAACCGTGGGGGACCGAAGTAACCTCTTTATATACTTTTAAGAACTCTTCGCTTTGAAGGGGGAACACTATGACTGAGCTAGCAACAGTTTGAATACTGACTCAAAATTCCCTTTCATCTGTCCCGAAAAAGAATCAAGTACTAGGCTAATTCAATAGATACTTACGATATGCTGCTTTGGTTGAAAATGATATCTGGGTAATAAGAACACCGAATATTTAGATGATGAGATAAACTGTAAAATGTTTCGACTAACCTCAATTATCACTTTGTGCATTGAGGTCATCAGTATTATTACCTTTAATGTCTTTATGTTACTCTAACGATATTTAACGTCATAGATGCCTTCATGAAATGAATAAGGTCATTTATATTTATTCTGAAACTCGTCTGAAATACGTTTTAAATTTTAAATTACTTTCACAGGTCGGTCATCAAAAATCTCTAATTCACTTAATAATTTTAGTATTGCAAATGTTTTTCCGCATCCAGTTGGACCGGCTATAAGACACGTCGCAGGTGTACGGAACATGAATTTTATGCACGTCCTCCATGATTGACATCTGTTAGTCCAGTAAGGATGTAGTATACATAGATTTCCTTTTTAAATATATTTATACGTTAACCTAAAGATTCGTTCTATGCTTATTTCAAACTTACTCTTTCGAAAGCTTTACAAATATGCCACTCGTTCAGGTCGTTTTCCAATAGGTATTCTCTTAGTACAAATGCGCAGCCATCTCCTAATATATTATGTGAAAAGAATCACATATAGAAATCATCAAGCATGTTGTATTTTCTGGAACCAATCAGAACGATAAATAGAAAGAAAAAGCCCCCCCAAAAAAAACCCAAACCCCCCCATATAAGGTTTTTTTTTTAAACCCCAATGTTCATGAAACATTGAAATACCCTTTGAAATATCTAGAAATCTAAATATTTATTCATTTAATATCCTTAAGAGAATTACCACAGCAAAGCATTTTCTACAATGTGCTAGTTATTTCCTATAACAGCAATAATAATGCGCCGTATTTCGTGATTACCAAACATTCTACCTTACACTCTGTAATACACCCTTCTTGCAGATTCTCGGTCATATACATATCAACTGTTGTATTTCCTGAATAAAGAAACCGTAAGGGTGCGTTTAATGATTACACGCAGTTATACGCTCTCCATACTCGTTACCTCCATTCTGGTTATGTTATGTTTCTTTGAAAACTCGATAGTGAGTTGTTTAGGTTTCCTCGTTACACTCTGGCTGATAACTACTTTTGTGCCGAATAAACTGCCCGATGGATTACTGCACTGCGAAATGAATGTTTCGGCCTGTAAACATACATTAAGTAGTTCTTCTGTATTCATAAATACCCTTTGGTTACTATAGTTTGTACGGGCGCTAGTACACGTGTAAAATTCACTACCTTCGGGTCTTCTTTTATAAACAATT
>JABUQX010006703.1:47500-49010 GCA_015478945.1 Trachelipus rathkii
AGCTAGGTATAAATAACAAGAATAGGGAAATAAGAACAAGTGTAGGATGTGGGTTCAGGGCTATAGCTGCATGCTATAAGCTCCACACTCATGTACCTAAAAAGCCAGACGAAGATGCACCTAAAATAAAAACTTTTAAACCTCATGATCTACATACAATAGGTGGCGAGATTGCAACTCGTTGTGGTCTGACTTATGATGAACCCCTAAAGGCAGATGATTTTGCCGTAATAGAGGAGACATTAGGTTGCCGTATATTTGTTTTTACTAAAGATAAACATGATAAACTCAAGATAGTGTTTAAGCCACACGAGCAGAATAGGGACTTACCTCTCTTTGTAATAGGATATGATTCCGAAGAAACCCATTATTATTATCCTTTTCCAGGAGATTCCATCAAGATAGCTTTAGGTAGTGTAGTTCCTAAGAATATCGCTGGTCCTGTTTTTTGTCATCAGTGTTATAGTTTCACAGATCATTTAATTAATCATTTACAAAACGAATGCACGGAGTACAGATGCGGGCAATGCTTAACTTATAAATGTAAAGGAAAACCAGGCGATACATCTACGCTTTTACATTGTGATAAATGCAATCGTGACTTCTATAATGAGGCTTGTCTTAAATTGCATAAAGACCTCACATGCAAATACCTTAAAGTATGTACACTGTGCGATAATGAGATAGTAGCTGATAAACGGGGTGTACACCGACACGACTGCATGCATATTAAATGTGGACTGTGCGATGAGAAGTATGGAATAGAAGGCGATAACCATAAATGTTTCATGAAGAAAATCAAAGTTCCAACAGATGATGCTTTCGCCAAACGTAAGAAAACATTTACATTTTATTATGATATCGAAACCTATAATCATAATACTCGTGAAGAGGAAGGAGGACGTATAAAAACAGATATGCTACCGTATATTCTAGTGAGCATGCTAGTATGCAATGTCTGTGGTGAGGAAGAACTAGACAATTCATCACCGTGTGAGACTTGCGGTACGGCCCGAACTGAAATATTCAAGCTGAATTTGGAAGCAACAGAAGAGTATGAGAAGTGTCCTGTCGATCTTTTTCTCAATTATATATTCAGATTTGCCGAAAAACACAAAAAGTCAAATATACTAGTTGCAGCTCATAATGGAGGTAAGTTTGACAATCAGTTTGTTTACAGCAAACTGCTTGCCAGACCTACCGTCCATTCCATATCTTCCAACCCTGTGAAACGTGGAACCAAAATAATAACTATGACGGCTAACCACAATATCCAGTTTAAGGACACGTTAATGTTTATGCCTTGTGCCTTGAAAAAACTCCCTAAGTGCATGGGTATTACTTTCTAAAGGGTTCTTTCCTTACCGATTTCTTACCCTTGAGAATATAAATTACAAGGGAAAAATTCCGGATAAGGAAACCTTTGAGACACATCGCATGTCCGACAGTGAAAAGGCCGATTTTGAACGATGGTATCAATCATTTAACAATAAGGACTACGATATCATGA
>JABUQX010006704.1:0-5000 GCA_015478945.1 Trachelipus rathkii
ATATATATATATATATATATATATATATATAAATATATTATATATATATATATATATATATATATATATCATTACTATGATTAATATATATATATATTAATATTACTAATATAATATATATATATAATATATATATATATATATACTACTCACTATAACTATCACCTATATATATCACACCCAATATATTATATATATATAAATATATCTCAAAAAAATATACTATATAAATAAATATATATATATAAGTATATATATATATATATATATATCCATATATATATATATATACATACTAAATATATATACATACCTATATAATATACATATACCATATCCACAACTATATAATATACCATATTTAATAATATCATATATATTATATATATATATATAATATATATATATATATATATATATATATAATATATATTATATATATAGTATATATATATATATATTTAAAATATGTATAAACCACAGAGAATATTTTTAAAAGCTAGGAAATCCCTAAAATTATAAAACAACGTTAAGACATAAAAAAATTAAAAAAAAAAAAAAAATGGGACAGAAATTCTATAAAATATTGGAGGCCTTTCTGTGCATTAGCACTTTATTCAACAGATTAACACCATGCGCACCAAAATTAAAAAAAAATATTAAAACCAAAGCAAAGTGTCAGTGAAAAAATTGGTTGGTTGAAACATTCATTTGTTATCGGCGAAGAGAAGCCATTTTTTATCACTTTTTAGGATATTACACAAAACAGCATCCAACCTCATTTCCCCCTCCAAAACATTAATATGTTGATTTTTAGAGATATATATTAAATAACTTTCCAAAAGTTTACGTTTAAAATTATTATTACATTTACGAATGATCTCGAAAGTTTTAGCACTTACGACATGGTTAAATCTACTTCTATGCTTCACAAGGGCAGAATTCAGATTATCAGTCCTCAAATCATAGCGATGTTGATAAATACGTCTGTCAATATCAATTGACTCACCAAAATATAGAGATGGACAAGAATCACATTTTATAGAATAAACACCCGCCGTGGGCAGAGCCGGAGTAGAGTTTGCGGAAACACCTGTGTTTCTAAGAAGTGCACATAATTTAGTAATATTTTTAACAGGTCTAACATCAGGAGGGAGAATCTTAACATATTCATGGAAACTATTACTAGGAACATTAATATAAGAAATAACAGGAGAGGCCTGTGCTTCACCGGACGATCCCTCATACAAAGCTCTTTTAGCTTTAAGAAGTGCTTTGTTAATAATATACATGGGATAGCATAAATCCCGAAAAATAACTTTAATGTTTGCAAGTTCATTATCTAATTTATTAGAACTACAAAGTCTATAGGCTCTAAGGAATTGCGAAGACACAATATTTAACTTCATATTAACAGAATGTTCAGAGAACCAATTTATATAAGAGTTTACATGTGTCTTCTTTTTAAAAATGGAAGTGGTGACCGGCATGTCCTTTTTAGTTTCAATCAAAATGTCTAAAAAAGGCAAACATCCATTAGCAGACATCTCTAAGGTAAATTTTATGGAGGGAACCTTAGAGTTTAAGTGATCCAAAAGTACGAGTGGATCGCAATTTACGGGCAAGACAGCAAAAACGTCATCCACGTACCTTCTCCAAAGCTTCTTTCAAAAGTCTATAGTTTTTAAAATAGTAACTTTTTTTTCGTATAATTCATAAAAATATTACTAAGTGTAGGGGACAAAGGGGAACCCATGGGGAGTCCAGAATTCTGTTTGTAGAACCTATTGTTAAATTGAAAGTGATTATGATTAGTCAAAAGCAAAATTAAGTTCTTTAAAATGATAAAAGGGACATCAAAAGAAACTTCATTGTTCAACACGTATTCCCCCAGCCAAGTAAGAGCAGTGTCAACCGGAACGTTAGTGAAAAGAGAAATCACATCGAAGCTGACCATCAGCTTGTCAGAAAAAGAAACACCATTTAAAAAAGAAACGAAATCATAACTATTCCTAATATGACTACGTGAGATTTTTCCAATTAGGGGTTGAAGCTGTAAGTTGATCCACTTTGCAAGTTTGTAAGATAAACTGTCAACATTTGAAATAATAGGTCGCAAAGGAATATTTTCCTTATGTAATTTAGGTAGACCATAGAAGATAGACAACTTAGGAAGATGAACTAAAACTGATTTATATAAATCAGAAAAATCTGTAAGTAAAAGTTTAAGTTGTTGTTTAAAACTACGTTGGGAGGGAGCGAGAGGATTCGAGTCCAAAGCAGAATAAACCAATGCATCAGATAAGATAGCGTCAACTTTGTTAAGATAATCAACCTTGTTCATAATAATTAACTTATTAGCTTTATCAGCACGAGAGATGTGAATGTCGGCGTTATTTTTTAATTGAAATGCCGCTTTAACAAATCTTAAAGGCAAAAAATTGGACGGTAAGTTAACCAAATCATGAAGCATATAACCCTTCAAAATGTCAAAGTTTATATTAGAGTTTTTATTTTTATTTTGAAAATTTTGAAATTTCTCTAAAAAATCGGAGAGACATAAACTAGAACCCACACCAAACGAGGGACCTAACGATAATAACATTTGTTGATCTGCTGAAAGCCTAAAGTGAGAAATATTTTCGTAAAAGTCAGGATTGCCCATCCTGCACCAAACACTATTCTTAAAAATACAGCTAAGTCTATTTTTATTTATTCTATCAACCGAGATCATCTTTAACTTAACCACGTGATGAGAAACATCAAAAAATTTTGTGAGAATGGAGTCCGAGAAAACATTGTATCTTAAACTTTCGAGATCATTCGTAAATGTAATAATAATTTTAAACGTAAACTTTTGGAAAGTTATTTAATATATATCTCTAAAAATCAACATATTAATGTTTTGGAGGGGGAAATGAGGTTGGATGCTGTTTTGTGTAATATCCTAAAAAGTGATAAAAAATGGCTTCTCTTCGCCGATAACAAATGAATGTTTCAACCAACCAATTTTTTCACTGACACTTTGCTATGGTTTTAATAATTTTTAATTTTGGTGCGCATGGTGTTAATCTGTTGAATAAAGTGCTAATGCACAGAAAGGCCTCCAATATTTTATAGAATTTCTCCCATTTTTATTGTTTTAATGTTTTAAGTGTAACGTAGTTTTATATTTTAGGGGTGATTCCTATGATTTTATATTCGCTGTGGTTATACAGATTTTAAATATATATATATATATATATATATATATATTAATATATATATATATATATATATATATATATATATAATATATAATATATATTATATTATATTGTGGATATATTATATATATATATATATATTATATATAATATACTAAAAATATATATATATATATATATATATATATATATATATATATATATATATATCCACAAATACATATGATATAGATCGACAATATACATATTTATTTTATTTTATATATATATATATTATATAATAATATATATATATATATATATATATATTTATATATATATATATATATAATATATACTATTTAATATATATATATATACTAATATATATATTATATATATATATAATATATATATTATATATAGTATATATATATATATATATAATATATATATATATATATATATATATATATATTTTTATAATATATATTATATAATATATATATATATATATATATATATAATATATATATATATATATATATATATATATATATTCTAATTTTATATTTTTAATTCCAAAATTTATGCAAACTTTCAAGCCTCGTGCAATTAATTATTATCTTTTTCGTACGCAAAGTCTTAAAAACTAAAGTGGAAGAGCAAACTCGCTCGCCTAGATAGATAGATAGATAGATAGATAGATAGATAGATAGATAGATAGATAGATAGATAGATAGATAGATAGATAAAAATACTTCATGCATACTTTCATCCACATCTTCAAGATGAGCAACTCAAAATTTTGCTTCCATTTATATTTTTAGAATATATATATATATATTGTGGAGCATCAAAGTTCAAGAGCTCTGTTCATGACAGAAGAAATATACAAAATACTCAGTGTTTAAAGCTCAAGATTTTAAGACAAGAAAGCAGAGGTATTCATGCCTATAGTAGTGAATATGAAAGAATGAGGGTATTTGTCAAGTCTAAAGTCAAGAAGTTGAAAAATGAAGAAGGGAGAATGTGTAGAAAGAAAGGAAATAGCTGCTCTCCTGAAAGGAGACACGCACATATGAAGATTCAGAAGAGCATTCATTGATTACTTTGTGACAGCAGTACATAAGAGGGTGATGCTGAATATTCATTGGACAGGAATAAGAGATCGGGGAAAGAACTAAGAGGTAGGTCACATAATGATAGTGTTAAATCGTCGTAGTATAAACATCTTGCTAAAAGAAAAAAAAATTACTCACTAATCGTATCAAATATAAACAGTAAAAAATTAATATTAATGAAAATCTTTCCATTTCAATGTTTTTTATTTGAAGACATGTTTTAAGTATGATTTAGCAATGCTGCAATGTGTAATAAAACATTTTTGCATATACAACATGATTGCTCTTTTCAATTTGACACTAAACGTGGTATATAACGAGGAAACATATTCACTTCAAGTAGACGTAGCCCCTCTTATAGAGTATGGGTTCATGAAGTTATATACTTTCTCGATGGTGTGTACTATTCTACATTACAATATTCTACATTACAATATTTTCTCCTAGAGTTGAAATATTTAGGAAGATACAAGATTTTATTTAAAATCATTATTAATTTTTCATAATTGTAAGGTGATTAAATAACTTTTTTATGATATGGTACAAATATCCGTACGACTTGCATACTCCATAATTCGATATCGGGGCCAATCGATAGAACGACTGAGTCGCAAGGCAAACGACCAAGATTAGATCCTTCGTTAGCTCCTAGGTATCAATTACCTAAAAAGGTTTCTCTTAGAAGCAATAA
>JABUQX010006704.1:7500-10000 GCA_015478945.1 Trachelipus rathkii
CACTTACCCAATATACCATATAATATATATAAATCATGGGTGCACACAATACACTAAACTATTGGAATTTCCACCGCGTGCTGGCATGATGGTGAAACCACATAGCATGCAAGTCATCTCATATCAGATTTCGTACTATTAAAATACACACGAATTTTCAGTAGATATACAATTCAATATACTACATCTCTACCAACCAGCACTTCAAGCAAACACAGAAGAAGGTGTTTTGACCCACTACTATCATCAAGATGTTTACCAAACCCACGGGAATCATACAAATCCAAGGCAACATTTAACAGCTAAAGATTAAAATCAGAACATTACCAACACCAACACACAGTGTGAAATGCTCAAATTAGACAATTAAGACAGAGGTTGTGCGACTGGTGAATACATTTTATGATTAAAGACCATTGAAGGATCTCAACCTTGTACTAGAAAAACTATTACACTTCACAATAGAATAATAAAGAATAACCTATCCAAGATATACTCCACGATAAAAAATAATATGATACCAGTGACTTGGTCCCAACTTGAGTTAAACAGAACTTCAAAAATTACAAATTATCTAAAACTAGGACAGAAACATCCATCATGCCATCTTGAACAAACACTCATCACATATTTTCCATTGTAATCAAGCCCACTATATAACAATACTTAAAAGACAATTGCCGAATATTTACCGCTCTCACACCTATAAAAAAAATTGCTTAGAATTTACAACTCCAATTAAGGTTCTAACATTAGACTAATCATTACAACCATATATCATTAACTTATATTAAAGCTGAACTGTTTAATAAAAAGGTTTGAAACTGGGAATCAAACCACAATAGCTAAAATCTTAAATTTACCCTGAAGGCCCAAAGAAATAACTTCTAAACGAATAGGACAATACCTATTAGGCACCGACTTCTAACTACATCACAACCATAATAAAATATTTACAATGAAGCTTCAAAAAAACTAAAAATAATAAATGATGAAATAAATAATAAACATAGTATATAAATTTAAATAAAAATAAATATTAAAAAAGTAACAAGCTCAAGAAGAACTCGAGGAAAAAAGAACCGAAGGAAGAAGAAAGAGAGAGAGAAAGACAGAAGAGAAAGAAAGAAGAGAAAGAAGAAAGCAGAAGAAGAAGACACACGAGAGCGAAAAAGAAAAAGAAACAAAGAAAAAGAAAAAAAAAACGAAAAACAAACTGAGCCATAAGAGGCAATTAAATTTAAAAAGGGAAAGCTCGCCGCAAATTGCAAGAAACGAAGAAGAACAAAGAAAAAGAGAAGAAGAAGAAGAAGAAGAAGAAGAAGAAACGAATAAGAAGAAGAAGAAAGAGGAAGAAGAAGAAGAAGAAGAAGAAGAAGAAGAAGAAGAAGAAGAAGAAGAAGAAGAAGAAGAAGAAGAAGAAGAAGAAGAAGAAGAAGAAGAAGAAACGAAGAAGAAGAAAGAACATAAAAGAAGAAGAAGAAGAAAGAAGTATGAAGAAAGTAGACAGAAGAAACGAAGAGAAGAAGAAGAGAGGAAAGAAAGCAAGCACCACGAAGCAGACAAGCAGAAGAAGAAGAAGAGAGAGAAGAAGAAAAGAAGAAGAAGAGAAGAAAGAAGAACGAAGAAAAGAAGCAAAGAGAAGAAGCAAAGAACGAGAAGAAAGAAGAAGAAGAAGAAGAAGAATACATAGATATTCTTGGGAAAGTGGAACAACAGTTATTGACATCAAAACATACTTAGAAAGATACCAAGAACCACTCACTCTAACAACCGAATAGAATTTGACAATATACAATTGCAAAATAAATAAAAACCCTTGTTTACCTATATAAGAGATTTATTTGTATATTGAGAAAATGACAACTGTCGCTAGGAAGTCTACGACCAACATTAATTTAAAGATAAAAATGGAAACAAATTAATAATTAGAGAATTTATGACAATGAGGATAAAAATAGATGATATTTTGCAGAGCTAGTCTGAATATTGACGATAGACAGGATCGAAAATTTGATTTATCAAATGAAATTACATAAAACTCGTATCTTTCCTATAAACATCTTACTAGACACTTTCCTATAACTGTTATAAAAAATAAATGTATCATAAAACAGATGAAAAGAAGAACAACTCGCTTTGAGATTTTTATGTATCTACATTAATATACTAAAAGGTAGCGAAGACGAAATTGTTGTTATTACATTGCATTTGTCCATTTTGCCCGTAATATTTTGTTCTTGAAAAATATTTATTTAGTATTCTTTTTGCTGCTAAAAAGAAGATAAAAGGACCAATAGCTTATTTTCGATTTTTTTTGCAATTATTTGCAAAAAAAAGGTATCTAACACAATTATTGCACAACTTGACCTTTAATCATCTACATGAACAGGGATTTAGAAGTGCTTATATTCCAATTGATCATATCGCAGTTATAATATATAATATATATATATATATATACTATATATATTACCCACTATAAAAATATATATAATAT
>JABUQX010006704.1:17500-60000 GCA_015478945.1 Trachelipus rathkii
AGAGTGACAATTCCATTATTAATAATTACCAATGGATATCCATTATAAATACGATTAGTAAAGTATTTATGAAAATCATATTTAATGAGTTAATTAAATATTTTAAAATATACTCCCTTTATGCTATTTTCAGTAAAGAGACGATCGATATAAGAAGTTCATATTTATTTAACTAAAATGTATAAGATTTCTTCACTGCTTATTCATATTAAATTTCATTAAAGCTTTCGTTGACTTGGTGACACCATGGATTTTTATAGTCATATATATATCACAATTATATATAAATATTAAAAGGTCATGATTTAATTACCTTTATCTATCTATCTGTCTACCTATCTATTAGAGTTGATTAAGCACTGGAAATTTCCGCATTACACAACACCGCACAGAAGTGAGTGCACTACACCTCTATATTTCAATGCGAACAGCATCACGCACCGTATCTCCATATTTTTTAAAAATCGCACCGCACGGGAAGACTGTAATTGTTTATCCCACCGCACCGCACAGCACAGCACGCACCGCACCGCACCGCACCGCACCGCACCGCACCACTCTCCACCCAGTGCGTCAGTCAATCCTACTATTTTCCTATCTATCTTAAGATCAGCTTCCAAAATTACCAAAAACGGATACGGAAAGTTCGAAAATAAATACTACTTTAGACAAGCTTAAAAAAACTGTATTTTCGAAACTATACGATTATAATTTCTTGTCATGAATAAAGAAATGAAACACCTATTAAAATCATTTACGCCTAAAATAAAACGGAATTATTATTATTATTATTATTATTATTATTATTATTATTATTATTATTATTATTATTATTAATTATATATTATCGTATTATTATTATTATTATTATCTGGTATAAATTATTTAAGATCATGAATATTATAATACTTATTATTATATATTTTATTATTATTATTTATATATATTATTATTATTACATTTTTGATTATTATTATTATTATTATTATTATTATTATTATTATTATTATTATTATTATTATTATTATTATTATTATTATTATTATTATTATTATTATTATTTTTATTATTATTATTATTATAAGTTGTTGTTGTTATTATTATTATGTAATATTATTGATTATTATTATTATATTATTTATTATTATTATTCATTATTATTATTATTATTATTATTAATTATTATTATTATTTATTATTATTATTATTATTATTATTATTATTTTTATTATTATTATTATTATATTGTTGTTGTTATTATTATTATTATTATTATTATTATTATTATTATTATTATTATTATTATTATTATTATTATTATTATTATTATTATTATTATTATTATTATTATTATTATTATTATTGATTAGTAGCTATAACTTTTTAATAGTTTTAATGATGTAAATTATTTGAGTTTGTCTTTTTCTGAAGTAGAACTTCATAAGAAGTTGTGGTGAAAAGTTTATTTTAAAGGCTGCGACTTAAATTGTATAATGAAAGATTTTAACTTCAGAACCCACCCCATCCCTTCAGAAAAATTTATTCTTCAATTATAAATTGTGTTGAAAATATAATTAAAAAATAATTTTCTTAAAGTTTAATATTTGATTTCTTTTATGACTATTTTTCATTTTAAGAGATTTCAAAATTTACTTTTGTTCTGTATGTTTTCATTATTTTTAATTATTATTATTATTGCACTAAATCGATTTGAATCTATTATATATTTTATTATTCATATATTATTAGCATCGTTACTGTTGTTGCTGCTCTTCTTCCTATTATTATTATTATTATTATTATTATTATTATTATTATTATTATTATTATTATTATTATTATTATTATTATTATTATTATTATTATTATTATTATTATTATTTATTATTATTTTTATTATTATTATTTATTAATTATTATTATTATTATTATTATCTATTATTATTATTATTATTATTATTATTAGTATTATTTATTATTATTATCTATTAATTATTATTATTAATTATCTTCACTATTATTATTTATAAGAAATAATGGTTAGTTAATTTCGGAATTATTTCTAGCACTCAAAGGTCTCTCTCTTTTTCGGCACAACGTGAATGATATCACACAGTAGGACACATGCACAAAGAATATATATACTATATATATATATATATTATCATATATATATATATATATTATATTATTATATATATATATATATATATATATATATAATATTATATTATATATATCAGAGGCGACTCCGGCACTCGTGCTACTATAAAACATATACGATCGATCTTCTACAAATTTCAACAAGTTACGATAAAAAAAGAGAGCCGAGTAGTAAAAAGTTACTGGAGTCGCTGCTGTATAGCTATAATATATATATATATATATATATATATATATTATATATATATATATATATATATATATATATAATATATATATATATATATATATTGTAAATAGGTTTTGTTCCTTTTGAACTTTAATTTATTTGCAAAAAGAAAAACCGAAATGTTCAGCTTCATATTTTTTAAAATAAACCGACGTTTCGGAAAACTCTGTTTCCATTATCAAGGAGCTGCATTAAAATATATATATATATATATTTTTTAAATTATAAATTTAAAACTATATATTTGCAAAAAAATTTATTTAAAAACTACCTATAAAATTAAACAATTAAAGATTTAAAAAAAAAAAATAAATAAATAAATCTTTAAAAAAAATGTGGTAAATTTTTATGTAAAAAAGTAAACAATCAAATTTAAAATCCGTTTTCAAAATTGTTATTAAATATTAAAAGTAATAGTAAACTCAAGTTAAATATTAAAAAAGAAAAACAAAAATGCATACAAAAAAATATAATTTATCTATATTAAACATTCTTTATGACAACTCATAAATTTAATTTTAATTACTGGTTTTTAACTTTTTAATTTAGATTATCCTTAAGATTTTATTTATATTATATTTTTTAAATTTTTAATTGTTTTATTTTATAGGTCGTTTTCAAATGCAAATTCTTGTAAATATATATAACGTTTCTAATTTATAATTTTGAAAAATATTTTAATACACTTCCTTGATAATGGGAACAGTTTCCGAAACGTCGGCGTGTTTAATAAATTATGAAGCTGAAAGTATTGGTTTTTCTTTTTTCCTATATATATATATATATATATATAATATATGATATTATATATATAATAGTATATATAATTAATATATATATATAATATTATATATATATATTATAGATATATATATATATATATATATATATATATATGCGTGTGTGTGTGTGTGTGTGGTGTTCCTATTTTCCGATATCTGAAGAATATTCATAAAACAAATGACAAGTTACGTATTTCATAATATTTTACTTCAAACTCCATCAATACAATATTTAGGATTTATTCCCACCTACGGCATAAATAAATTAAAACAATTATATATATATATATATATATATTATAATATATATACTATATATATATATACCGATATATATATATACTATATACTATATATAATATATACTATATATATATGTGCTGTGTGTAGTGTGTGTCATTATGTGCGTGGATGTTGTATGTGGTGTGCTATCCACTGAATTTGTAATTTAAATTTTAAGAAAAATATTTGAATAAATTTCAACATGTTCTGAATTTCGTATATCAACATCTAAAAATACACATTTTAAATGCAGTGCTATAAGAATTCATCTAAATTCTTATATTATTTATACACTCGTTCCTCGTATATAAATAATGTATGAGAATAAAAAACAGCAAGAACAACACTGACCATTTTCTGTAATACATTTAAAATGTAATACTAAAATAAAATAAAAAATAAACATAATTAAGTAACTTAAATTCACTTTATAACTTTTCTAAGGAGAATATTTTGAGCTTTATTTCACTTATCGATAAGATTAAAATTTGTATGCACCCCTTAAAGAACATAATTTTTACTCATGGATTTCCGTTCTTTCATCATAATTATAAAGTCTATGCTACACTTTAATCATCTTTCGTAGTTCGAACCTTTTTTCCGCATGATCATAAGGTCCAATTTATCAAATACGTATGAAAAAAAAGCTTCTATAAATATATATACTGTTATAAAAAAAAAAAATCTAGTCACGAAAATTTTGGTTTAAAATATTAATATTCTGCTATGCAAATGCTGCTGATATATCTGCTTTGTTATAATTATATAATTATAATATATATATATATATATCATATATATGTATATATATTATATATATATATATATATATATATATATATATATACGTTATATATATATATATATATATATATATATATATATATATATAATATATATATATATATAATATATATAATATATATATATATATATATATATATATATAATATATATATATATATATATATATATATATATATATATATATTATATATAGAGAGAGAGAGAGAGAGAGAGAGGAGAGAGAGAGAGAGAGAGAGAGAGAGAGAGAGAGAGAAGAGAGAGAGAGAGAGAGAGAAGTCGAGTTCTCAAAGCGATGAGATTCTCTCCCATTGGGCATTTGTTGTGCAGGGCATATCCCACGACACTCAAATGTACCCAATGGTTCGCCCCTCTTGCTCTCATGTTCCACATTCTTCTTACACTGGAGTAGATTCTCCGTTATTCACACAAAGTCCATAAAACACAACTACAGACAACTCCACATATCCCCCCTGTGTTTGGGGGGAAAAAGAATCTCCACCGCGTACTTTCTGCGTGTAGTAAGAGGCGACTAAAAAGGACAGTGGTAGTTGCGTTGCCAACACACTATCACTTATCTCGATTCTAGGAATGCTAATGCATGCCTCGGATCCGTGCATGTTAAGCAACCTACTCACTTCTGTATGAAATGAAGGGAGGATATATATATATATATATTATATATATATATATAGATATATATATATTATATATATATACTATATATATATATATATAATATATATATATATATATATATATATATTTTTTTTTTCTTCTTTCTTTTCCTTATCCTCCCTTCGCTTACCACTAGATGTTGGGTAGGGTTCCAAACATGTTAGTAAGATGGTTAAGTAGAAAAGTATGATGAAAGTCAAGAGGAAAGGCGGGGGGGGGGGTTCCTTTTGCCTTTCGTCATGCTCTGAGTGAGTGCTCGTAGCAGTCAAAATATTCCAACCTAGGGCTTCACAAGACTGCAACCTACCCTCAATGAGGAGTCTCGCCAATGTAGGGTTCATCCCTTTAGCCAGGCCAACAACCATACCCCATCACAAAACTCGGTCATTCACTCATATTATGCATATTTCTTCTCCCCTCTGCCAAACTCATCGTTTTCTTCAAACATTCCTTTACTGACTCAATCCACTTTTCCTTTGGTCTTCCAGTCGGTCGATTCCAAGCACACTCACCACTATACATCCGCTTAACCAACCGACTATCTTCCATCCTTTCCATTTACAAAACCATCTTAATACACACTTGTTCATTTTCTCACTTACGCCTTTCTTCACATCACACAACAACCTAACACTTTCATTCCCTATTTTATCAATTCATCGTACACTTAACACGTCCCTAAGATTATCCATCTGAACAGATTGCACCTTATACCTCTTATTACACACTATAGTTTCACTACTATCCTTTAACATCGGTGACGACATACCCTCTCCACCAGCCACAAAGCTTCCCTATTAATCCTGTCATAAGCCTGTTTCAAGTTCATAAAACCTAAATACAATTTATTCTTCTTCCCTCTCATTTGTTTCAATGCTAAAATTTGATCAGTCATTCCTCTGCCATTACCAAATGCACCTTTTCCTTTATCAATCAGTCCCTCAGTCACTCGACACACTCTTTTATGTAAATAAAAGCACATATCTTCCCTACAACACTCAGTAAACTAATTCCCCTAAAGCTCCAACTTTCCACAGTTCCCTTTACCCTAATATAAGTGTACTATTACTGCTCTCTTTCAATCCTTCGGAGCTATACCCCTTCACAAACGCGTTCTTACACAATTTCCATAGCCTGCCACTCACAATCTCGCAATTATTCTTGATCATTTCACCAGTAATTTCATTTATATCTGCTGATTTACCATTCTTCAACTTTCTCACTCTACCTATTATCTTCCCAACTAATTACCTCATCCAAAAATATCTATTTGTTCTTACACCATCAAACCCGCAAACATTTACCATCAACTTTAATTACTGTCAATGTCACGCAGATTTTCGAAGTGTTCCCTCTTCACTTTCCTAACTACCATTTCATCATTCAAGAAAGTACCATCCCTATACATTATTTTATGAAGATTCCCATTATTCTCTTTCTTACCATTTGTACTTTCTTCCAGAAGAGCTTCCTATTCCTTTGTAAGTTCCCATTCCAAACTGTTTATTTACCTCTTTTATCCTCCTACGTATGCAACTTTTAGTCTTCCTTTTTCCTCCTTATATATGTCCATACACCTTTTTTCGAAACTTCATCATTGACTTTTAGCACATTCAACTACGCCTTTCTTTTATCTTAACAGTTTGCATCACCTCTTTATTCCAACATTTCCTGCTGACATTTTCACTTCCTACTTTAGTAAACCCACATACTGCTCTTGCACTACTAACAAAGGCTTCCTTCATTTGCGTCCAGATTTGATCAGTTTCATCTTGTTCACATTCAACTGATTTATTTGCAAGTGCTCCTCCATTTTTTTCCTTCTAACCTTGTTCACTTAACTTCTCACTCTTAATTCTTCCCACTTCCTTCCTTATCTCTTTTCTCTTCATTCATGCTCCCACTAACTTAATATTAAATAAAAACAACATATTGATCTGATATTCCCATCTCCAACCACCTCATTGATTTAACGTCCATCACATATATCAACATCTCCTTCACGAACATAAAATCAATCATAATTTTCACTTCGATACTATCTCTACCTACACCAACTCTCGTATACTTATAAATACTCTTGTGCTCGAAAAATGTATTGCTGCGCACATACTTCTCTTCTCACAGAAATCAAACATCTTCCTACCATTCTCATTTTATCCCACAACCCTAAAGTCACCTGTTATACCATCATTTTTTCGATACTCTATCCAACTATTCAAGTCTCCAACCATAATCAATCTGAAGCCCCTATTTATTCCGTCCAAACATCATTCAGATTATATTAGAAAGTCACACTCTTCTCAAAATCACCCTCAGATGGACCTTATGTTACAACCACACATACCTTGACCTTCTAAAACTTTAATTTAACCATTACCATTCTAGTGCTTGCACAAACAAAATCCACCATAGCTCTGTGCCATAAGTTACTCATCAAAATCGCAACTCCTTCTCTCCCCCTCTCATTCCTCTTCAATCCAGCACACATACATTTCATCCCACACCACCAGTCTTAACCACTACTTTTCATCTTTGTTTCAGTCACGGCAAGCATATCAAATTTGTCCTTTATAAATACATCCATTACCTCTCTCTTCTTCTCCTTGCCATTTATTCCTCTAACATTCCACTTATCCAGATGATTCATACATTTTCGCCGAAAAATACAAGGTCGCTTATGGCGGGTCACGTCCAGGTTCGAGGCATGCATTAGCACTCCTAGCATGAAGATAAGTGGTAGTGGGTTGCCAGCTCAACTACCACTGTCCCATTAGTTGCTTCCTACGACAATCAGAAAATATGTTGTGGGAATTCTTTGTCTCCCACACACATGGATATATATATATATATATATATATATATATATATATATATATATATATATATATACTATATATATAATATATACATATGTGTAAAAAAGGAATATATATATATATACATATATAATATATATATTATATATTATATATATATATATATATATATATATATATATATATATATATATATATATATATATATATATATATATATATATATATATATATATATATATATATATATATGTTTCGTGGAATGTGGCCGTGTTAATTGTTGTGCTCTCTGATAATAGAATTATATCTTTATTTTTTTTGTTATTACTATGTAGTGTTGTGTATAGTGAAAGTGTGTGTGTGTGTGTTATTTGATCATTATTCTGTTTTAATTAAGTGTTTTATTGGATGCTCTTTTTTTTTAACTGTAAAGCTTAATGGTGTCTTAAAAGATAAGTACAAGTTTTTTTTTATTATTCCAAAATAAAGGTTAGTCAGTTAAGGTTAGTTTTTTCCTAACAATTTATATAATACACAGGTTTGTCGTATTGTGATAAATTACTGACTCTACATTTCGATCAATTTATGCAATATAATTAGGAGTGTTATTTTTAACTGAATTGTTTAGAAAGTGCTTTTAATTCTATAGCATATTTTTCTTCAAATTTAGCTTGCCCAAATGGAACTACCGATGTAATAAAAATTATATATACGATGTAATAAAATTTATTTCCTGGTTGGGTTGAATAAGTTGCACATGACCACCAGATAAGGATAAAATACTGATACTGGTAGATCCAGATCTTAGTTACAGAGATTAAATTTCATCATCAATGTTTTCTGAACCAAGATATAAATAACATACTTAAATATTTTACTGAAAGTATTTAAAAAATCAAAATTGGGAACTATTTCTAAGTCTACCATGCTTTAGTGATCTTTTTCTAGTCTCAATTTTACATTTCTTTGGAGCCCTTAATAGCTCCTTTACCAATATTTGTATAATAAATAAATGAAATTCTTCCTTTATAAAAACTTTATTTATTATTATAATTTTTATGAAACTTCTTCTCTCCAAATATTCTTTAATTTCTCGTCTCTCATGATCTGAAAGTAAAGACATTCCATTAAACATTTTGGACCTCTCACAGGAGAATAGATTAAAGTGAAATCTTCCTCAAAATTTTTACTGACTTTTACTTAAGAATTCACCTCATTCCTACTCAACCCATCGGCAATGATGTTTTCTTATTATGTTTAAGATCTATGTTCAACCAGTAGTTGTTGTACTTTCTTTTATCTAATCAAATATTGACATATTTAATACTTTTATTTTTTAGATAGAAAGACCTTGATTTCTATTATTATTTGATATGATTTAGGCTTATATATCTATTATAATAGCACTAGATACAAAAACATTTCTAGAATCCCAGTATTGGATATTCCAAACTTATTGTAGTCGTCGGTTTGTTAAGTGTGTAATTTGTCAGCGTAAGATTTATATAGAATGAATTGTTTATGTGAATTTTTGTATTTCATTAATTAATTCCAATAACGATTGGAGTTTGCTTTTAGGTTTCTTTTCCATGTCTGCAACAATATTGACAAATTTTTTGATAATTAATTAAGCGTGTACGAGATTTTTGTTTAACGATTTTATGTCCAAAGGAATAAATCTATTATTTTGTTACATTGAATTTAAAAAAGTTTCCTTATAAATTGGATCCGTTTCTTAGTTGGTAAGTATATTTCGGAGAGATGATTAACTTTTTTATTACCAGTAGATGATTTATTTTTTAATTTTAATAAAATATTTATTTATAGGTATTTAAATATTTGCTTAAATAATATTAAAATAATAATAAAAAATAAACTAAATAAATTTAATTCTAATTAATAATCGTTTTCATTGGAATTATTTATATTTTATGTAGTTAATTCTTGAACATATAAGTAAATATTAGATAAATACTTTAGTAATATGATAAACAGTAAATGATAATCTGATCACAATTGTGAAGTCGTAGTAAAGTGATATTTATATTAATACCTTAAGAATTAAACTAATATAATGATTAATACACAAAACTGACATTTTCACTAATTATTTCTTATTCAAATTATAAACTAAGTTAATTCTAATATGCGAAAAATATTATTTTTAAATAGCAAGTTATTAACGGTCAACAATTGGTGGTTTAATCCAAGTAAAGGAGAATTATAGGTTTTATCTTCTCTTTAGTACACGTTGCCAGTTATTGGAGTTCATACGAAGCTCCCTAAAATAGACTGGTTGAATAATGTTTTACTCCATATTTAGATTGCCTTCCGATGCCCGTATTTATGTAGAAAGACGGCAAAGGGGAAGAGAAACAGTTTCATTTACTCCCGGAAGTGAGATATTCTTTGTTCGGAGGAAACCCCCTGCGAAGTAATCCACCTCACCGCGAAAAAGAGACGGAGAGAGCACACATTGACACGGAAACTCCAAACCCTGGGAGAGCAGAAGATATGAAGTCTCTTCCCCGGTCTAGAAGTGAACCAACCTTAGGGCCGAAGAGCAAACTACACCCTGGTGATTCTTCCTGACAATATCGCAGAGGGACGGTTTTCGTTACCTTAGCCACGTGTAAGTGATGAACTACATTAATTCTGTTAGTGTTCTTGGCTTGTATTACCACTCCCAAAAATTGATATAAAAAATTCAAAATATGTTTTTTTTTTTAAGTACTATTGGGAACAATTATATTCGCGTCTGAGACTAATCTATTCTCGCAACCCCACTTAATAAATTCTCGAAAAAAGCCCCATTTTGGGGACATTTGATTTAGACCTAATAGTATAAATATGAAATATAATCAATACTAATATATTTATATACGTTTATAATAATATATAATAGTAATACTATAAAAAATTTATTTATTACATATGTATCACATATTCACATAATATAATATTTCTACTCACCCAAATTTAATAATTATATAAATTCGTGAGTAGTTCTGAATACCTTAAATTCATTTACTATGGTAATCATATACATGTAATCCAATATAATATAGCAATATGGGTCATTTATAACCTTTATTACTATCGTTATCATTCAAATATTACTCAAAAAATCTATAATATATACTAATATATCTTATACTATATAATATATATTACTATATATAATATATATCTATTCTAATATTAATTAAATGGCATAATTTCCCTTGTGCTAATCTTAATTAATTAGTATATATATATATTTAGTTCCTACTCTAACTCATTCTACGTCAAATAGCATTTAAAACACGTTCACTTCGATTTCTGTATTTATATATTATTAATTAACGGGTCTATTCGTATTATAACACTATACTTTTACAATGAAGAATATACGACCGTTGTTTTAACTATAGCTTTATCGTGATTATTACTATCATTTAGTGTCGTAGAAATATTATCCAACAGATTCCGGTTAAACTTTTTTGGAATTTTATATACGACCACTAGCCAATATATGAGTAATAATAAGCGTGGTGAGAATAGCTATTGAGTTTTAGGAATTGGCATTGAGACTTATGTGCGTTTCAAGCAACCACGTTATAAAAAATACATTTGTGCTGAAGAGAAGCAATTGGTCCCAAAGTTTTTGCCCTACTGGAAAGTATGCATTATTTTATGAAAAAAAAAAAAGATAAAAAAAAGAAAAAAAAAAAATAGAGCACAAGAATTTTGAGAAACAGAATAAAAAAAAGAAGGAAATAAAGGATCTCTACACAATGCCTTTCCTGACTATAATATCGTTCACAGATACGAAAAAGTGATGAGCATATTTGGAGAGTCCTTTGGGGAGTAAAATATTCACATAATAGAGAGAAATGTGAAAAGAAAATAAAAAAAAAAATACAAAATGCAGGAGTCCGAGCCTGAGTTCTCGGCCTTCCTGGTGAAACTACGGTGAGTAATATATAGGTTTAAGGTACTATTTCCCCCCTTCCGGGGAGGTTCTCCTCCGGAACCCCCGCTCTTGGTATTTGGGTGTCGCGGTAGGGTTTCCTCCTGCTCACCTCCCTCTACGAGGGTTAATGGAATAAACGTTACTCCCCCCATAGTTCCCCGGATCGGCTCGTAAAGCCCCTTAAGTTGATGCCGTTAATAAAGCAAATATTTATAAATAGAAAGTCTATTTTTTATATTTATACGAGAAACCAATAAAATGGTACTTAAATAGGCTCTTCTAAATCATATTATAACTATTAATTATTATTTAAATTAAATTTTTTTATTAATTTTTTTTTTTTTTACATATTTCTTATTCATATATTTACCAGGATTCCAAAAAAATGTATTCCTTTTCGCTGAAGATATCTATTGTAGTTTTTATGAGATATATATAAATTTTTTATTATTTATTTTATTTATTTATTTTTTTATTATATTTTTTTTTTTTTTACATTTTTCAGGGAGCAATAACTTTTGGACCAAAGCATTCCAGAATGTATTCCGTTATTTTACTTTGTAGAGCATTATGTATTTAAGATACATATGACGGCTATTATATTATAACCAGACGGCTGGCCTTATATATAATAATATTATTAATATATTATATATATATATATATTAATATATATATATATATATATGTATTATAATAAATATATATATTATAATATGATATAATTAATATAATATATATTATTATATATATTAATTATATAGTATATATATTTAATATATATATATATAATAGGTCCTGACTGGCCATAGTGAGACTCCGATAATTTTATTTAAATCTGTTTTCGTTTTTTTTTATTATTATTTGAAACTAATTAAATAAAAATTAAACAAACTCCAAGTGTAAGTTCTATAAGTGGTAACGGGCATTTGAATTCAAAAAGTTCGATAAGTAATTTTTAAATAATTTTTGAATAAAATATATCATTTATATGTTAAAATATGTTATTTTTCAAAATATGAAAATAATCTCGAATAATAGTTAGTACAATTAAAAAAAAGTACATCCTAGTTTTCAATTAATACAACGTTCAAATTGGCGTATATTCTAAATAATGGTATAAAAAAAAAAAAAAAAAAATAGTAACATATTTGTATTATATATTTATTTTTCTTATATCTCAAAAATATGGATATATATTAATATATAATTAATATTTATATATAATATTTTATACTATATATAATATATATATATATTAATATTAATTATATATATATATATATAATAATATATTATATTATATATAATATTAATATATATATATATATATATATGATATATTATATAAAAGCTTTCAAACTCAAAATATGTTAAAAAAATTTAAATAAAAAAAAACTGCAAAAAAAAAAAAAAAATTTAGAGGGCTCGAGCCGACGGGTGAAAGAGAACACATGGGGGAAACGTTTTCCATACCCTCAGTTAGGGGAGGGTCGGAAGGAACCCCCGCGGCACCACCAAATATACCAAATGAGACGGGTAGTTCCTCTGGAACCTCACCCGGAGGGGGGGGAATATTCACTCCCTTGTCGCTCCCCGGAAAGCCGAGAGACCCCAACTCCTGTCCATACTTTGCTGATTTACCATTCTTCGATCCTTTAGAGTGTAAAAAAAATACAAAAAATAAAAAAAAAAATAAAATTTAAAAATCTGATACCAGTTGAAAAACGTAAAATACGTGAATAAAGTCCTATATAATTTTTGAATCATGTTCGTTTTATCCACTGAATCATTTATGGATGGGTTAAGTATCATATAATATATATATATATTTATATACTCTATAATAAATATTTATAAATTAAAATAAAATAAAAAATCATATAAATCTATGACGGTGAGGAGGTCGTTAAAACAAGAAATTAAGGTCCTATTAATTTATATATATAATATGTATATAATATATATATATATATTATATTATATTATATATAAATTATTAATATATATATATATTATATCATTATATAATATATATTAATATATTATATATATTAATAATATATAATATATTAATATAATAATTTATTATTAATAAATATAATAATATTATATATATATATATATATATAATATAATATATATATATATTATATATATAATATAATATATTATATATATATATATATATTATAATAATATATATATTACAATATATATATTAATATATATTATATATATATATTATATATATTATAATATTATATTATATATAATTAATATTATTTAATATATAATATTAATATTAAATATATAATGGCGACTAAAGTTACAGAATAATAGAGTAAATTTGAATTATGTCAGTTATCAGTAATGCAAAATATTGAAGTCTATAACCTGTTTTTTTTTTTTCATAATTAAAGCCACGAGTTTAACATATTTAAACGTGTGCTTATATCATCATACATTTATTAATGGTTATATATTTAGTCATGACATATTATATATATATATACGTTTATATTTGCTTTTCGTTTTTAATAATATTAATAACTCACTATAATGATTATATATTTAATATTATAGTGAGTACTTATAGTTCTATAATAGATAATAAAATATCAGTCGCTTCCTTTCATACAAAGTAATATTGAATATATATTATTTTGGTAGAAAATTAATTTATGATTAAACATATAATATATATAAGAAATATCTTATCATCTTACTATCTCATCATCTCTTACTTCTCTTACTCTTCACCTCTCTCTCGGCTCTCTCTCTTCTATCTCTACTCCATTACTCCTTCTCTCTCTCTTCCTCTTACTCTCTTACTCTCTCTTCATCTCATATCTATATATTTATATATTAATTATAATATTATTATTATTACACTAATATATATATATATATATATATATATTTAATATATATATATATATAATATTATATATTATATATTAATAATAATATATATATATATAATATATTTAATTTAATTAATAATATATATAATATATATATATATATTTATATATTAAATATATTAATATTATAGGCCAGAATTTAGATTGTCTTGTCATATTGTAATCTTAAAAACATATTAATACTATATACAATAAAATGGATTATCAATATTTACAAACATAATTAGAAATAATACATAATTATGTAAATATAATAATGAGTAATTTAAATAACCAAATAATTATAGTTATGTGTGAGTGTAAAATGATAAAATTCTATTCAAAAAAAATCTGCAACCTTCTTATAAAAATACAAGGATTATCATTATAAATAACTCAGGCGGTCATATAAAATTTGTATAACGGGGTCTGTAACGGTATATAGGTTAGAATAGCAAATCTTTTCTTCTGTGATCAACAAAAATATATAATATATTAAATATATATATATAATATATATTATTATATAATTTAATATATAATATATTTTAACATATATATATATTAATATATATATATATATATATTAATATATATAATATCTATAATACTATATATAAACATAATATAATATTAATTATAATATTATATTATAACGGCACCTACAGTAGTGGGGCTCGTAGCCACGGGGGTAACATATAGAGTGGGGATGAGTTTACCAAATATAACTCCACCATTAGAGGTACGAGGGGCGGTAAGGAAACCCCCGCGAACACCTCATAATATCCATAAGAAAGCTGAGTGAGGGTCCAGAGACCCTTACCTCCTCGAGAGGGGGGAAATTAATCCTACCTCCGTAGTTATCTCCGGTAAGGCCGTAGAGGACCCCGATCTTCCTATGCCACGGTAGGTCGTATATATATATTTACCCTTGTGGATATTAATTCTATAAGTTTATAAATAACATTCAATCCATTATGTTTCTTGATTATTTTTTTCTCGTTTTATGTTGTTTTTAAAAGTTTGAATATAATATACAATTGAAAGCTTCTTTAAAATATCTTAATTCTGAGTATTTCCAAGATGACTCTATTTTAGCGAATTGGAGAAAAAAAATAAATAATAAAAATAGGACAGATTTGAATTACCCAGCGAGACTATACTACATTTTACTTCTTTAATATCCGCATAATAACATGCATTCCATTTTCTTTCAATTCTGAAAACAATGTGTAGAGCGATTAAAATAACGTATTTTATTACTGATAACAAAACTTCGATGAAATACAGGACAAATCATGTGAACGAGTTCGTCGAACTAGAAGATTGTTATTTAATTTTTATATAAATAACAAAATTAATTAAATATTCATAATAATAAGTGCTTTATTTACTGATATACTTTTAGATATTATAAAATATAAATACAATATTTTTGAAACATTTTATTAATATATTATATTATAATATAATATATATAATTATAATATTAATAATTTATAATTATATATATATATTAATTATATAATATATATATATATATAATATATATATAATATATATATAGTATAATATAATAATTAATATATATATATATATATATTATCGACCTAAACATAGAATGTAATATCCACAGGGAATTATAAATTAGATATATATATTAATATTATATATATATTATATAGTAATTACAGTAGGCGTATCCCAGAAAATATTTTTTTCGGGGTAGGGGCCAGCAATAAATCATATTTCTATATAATATATTATATATATATATATTAATTATATATATATAATATTATATATATATATATATAATATATATATATTAAACTTTATGAGTATAAGAAATATCTTTTAGGTGAAACATTTTATGATAAAATAACTATTGGAAAGGTAGATGAATTCCCTCTCTGACCCGAAAAAAATTTAAATTTAATAATGTGTATGTATTAAAATATAAATATAATATCTAAATTCGAACATTATCTTTTTAACTTTGAAACAATCATAATTGATAGAGTAATCAAGAAATAAAGGACATTTTTAATAATATAATTAATTAATAATAATAATAACTAAATTTAATAATAATTTATAATAATGAAATAATAATATTAAATTTAAATAATAATTATATTATTAAATAATATGTAAATATAAATATAATAATAATAATTATATATAAATTAAATTTATAAATTAAATTATAATATACAGCACATGGAAAAATTACTGCATCGTTTATTCAGAATAACCCATAAATCTCAGAGGATCTACAGAGAATATAAGTAACTAATAAACCCCAAATAGAAAGATACTGAGCGAAAGTTTTAACCACAAAAGTGAGATTTGAGACATAATAATTAATTTTATACTTATCTAGTTTATATAATATAATTAATTTTATATGAGATTATTTTTTATTAATTATATCTTAATAATTTTTAATAATAATAATAATAATATATTAATTATAATATAATATTTATAAGAGTAGTAGCTTCATGAAAGCACGATAACAGTGAGATAATAAGGACTAAAGAATGAGGGAGTAGAATCGGAATCCACTCTCCACACCTACATGTAACTCGATATCCACTCCAGATACTATAATGAAGACTCAGAGAAATAATCCAACCTGACTAATTATTACATAAATTTCTCTAAGCGTCATATAAATCCTAATCGTGAGAGGTTCACAGAACTCTCATATTATGACCCTGTTTAAGAGAGTAGAAACCAACAACATATATAAACAATAAAATCATAAAACTACACCAACACAACTTCCTAATTTGCGCCATTATCCTGTCCTATATAGAACTTGAAAATATATCCCCTCGACGATATAAAAAAACTATAAACTTTCCTACAACCAAACAAATGATACCATATTGAAAAAGAAATATTTTCAGATTATCGCCTTCTATAACTATATATAACGTGAGGTTGAGGTGATATTAACTATTTATCTCCCATTTTATAAGCAATTAATTTCCCAGAATTATTCTATATTATATTGAATGTCACACATTTATTATAAGTTTTTTTTAAGTTTCCTTTTATTATTTTTTATTTATTTATTCATCAACTGAATAAAATTATATTAATAGTGGGGAAAATAAGCTGTCTCCCTAAAAGCTGAGGATCAGCTGAGATTTATGCATCCCTGATTAATTACGCTAATATTTAAAGTTATTTTGGCTAACGTCGGGTTTCATAGATTTATTTGGATATTGTATTCTTACTATGGTAACTAGCACCAACATACAGAGAATTATATATTATATAATATATATTATATATATTAATATATATATAAATATATTAAATATATATATTATATATATTATATATATAATATTAATATAATACTATATATATTAATATATATATTAATATATATAGATATATATTATATAATTAATATATATATATATATATATATAATTATATATATATAATATATATATATATATAATATTAATATATTAATAATATTATATATATATTATAAATAATATATATATAATTAGTAATTATACATATTATAATAACTTTATGTATAATAAATATTTAATATTTATGTTTTTACATTACTCAGCTTATATTTATTTTCTTATAAATATAATAGCTATAAAATTTTATTTCAAAATAGAATATTGAATATATATAATATATTTTAAATCCTAGTACCTGTTGATATATACCTCTTCAGTTCAAGTATACAGTAAGTCATAATATTAAAATATTAATACTAAAATTAAATCTAATAAAAGTATAATAATATAATTTCAAACTTCAAAGATACTCTCATCCAGATAATAGATAACATTCACTCAAACTTTAATAAACTCGCTCTCGGCAAGAGCGGGATAAATTTATTAAGGTATAAGGGCTACGGCTCGCTGACGTGATATATAAATATAGATATCTCACAAGAAGGAACTTTATTTTGTATATACTTTATTATTTATATACTTTCAATTCGCATATTTTACTTTATTGAGTTGTACTTAAATAAAACATCATATTTCAAAAAATGGATTTATTTAAATAAATTTAACCTATATCCTCCTATAAAGAAGCCACAATCTAGGTACAAGCTAGTTATATCACCTATTATAATAGGTTGAACCCGAGAGATAAATCAACCCAGAAATACTATCTAAATTCAACGCCTTTCTGTGAAAATACAATAATCAAAAATGAAGAAATAGAATAAAAATACTATCAATAATAATCGATAAAAAATATCAGTCAAATCACTCTAGGAAATAAAATTTAGATACTCAAGCAATAATGAACATTGTATATATAATTCTCCTAGTTATCATAAGAACCACATTTATGTGCGAATACGTATTCTATCTTGTAGTGTCCTTATCAGCGTAGCTGATAAGGGCACGTGTTCGTTTTTTGAAGTATATATATAATTAAATCTTATAATTTATTTATTTCATGTTATATTTTTTTCTCATATTAATTATTTTTTAATTTATGGCGCGATGAGCGTAATAGCGTATGCGCATACCATACACATTTACACACATAACATTATAATTATTATTTATATATTAATTGTTTATTATTATATACGATAAGTATTCTGATACTTCTCTAGATATAATAGTAGATAATTATTCCAATATATACAGATATATATATATAAGTTACGTAAAATAAACGTAATACCCTGTATATAATGGGTAGGATCTATATTATTTTTTAAATATACGTATTACTCATAATACTTTCTGACTTTACTATGAACTCTACTATACGTAACCTCGTACTACTAGATCTTAACTCGGCCTCCGAATACTCCGGAGCTTGAGTTTTCATACCATTTACGGTAATGTGTTTGATCTGTCTGTTTATTTATATTATTTTATATTATTATTATTTATTATATATAATATTATAATTATTTAATTTATATTATATTATTTAATATATTATTATATTAATTATTATTATATTAATATTATATATTTAATATTATTTAATTTATTGATATTATTTAAGTTTATTATAATTTATAAGTTTTTTTTCCATCCGTCGTATTATCTTCTTTATCGCATATCCGTTCTGAGTCAATAATACATCACATGCGGTTAGGGTTAATCGTATCTGCGTTATAAAATTTTGAGAAGTAGGTATATTATAATAGTAATGTATTAGGTAATAAGGTAAATTAATAACCTATTCAGTCTCGAGTAGTACGAGTAGTTACATATCCCCCTTATAGTGTGAGTTACCCTTGAAAAGGAGGTCAACCTCTACTCACCCCTCCTATTAAAATCGAAAGTGTAATTCTGACTTAATAATTGGTAGCTATGTAAAATTATATTGATATGATAAATGGAGGATGTTAGTAATTGAATACCTGAAGTAGTTGTTTGAGATAATTTATTATGATCTCAATTCGGAAAAACGTCATATTTACGCAATTTTAAAAATGAAGGAAAATAGTATTGACGTATTTCGTTGATATGGACGAAAGAATTAATTTAAAAGACATAATAACCCCAATAGAACTTACCCCACAGTGTTCAGCTATTTCGTTTGGGCAGCAGCGACTAGACTCTGGATTTCTCTAAAGTAGACACCGAGAGATAATAGTACGATCTTCTTGAACAAAATTATATCGAGATTTTCTTCGTACTTGATAAGCTTTGCTTAATCTATCATTCGCAGCAAATGGCGATTTGGTATGAGTGTGGAATAGCTTGCTATGTCCAACTCAAGTAGGCTGGATCCTTTGTCGTTGAGTGCGAAGGGAAACTCGAGTGATGCGATTATGATTTCATAAAACGATATTGAATATATATATAGATTGGTTATATATATTAAGTATACTATCGTTATAGGGTGAGTTGAGTCAGGGATACCCCCCATTTAAGGGGGGTCTTTCGACTCTTGAAATAAATAATAGATACAGAGAAGTGCAATAACAGTATAGTATCGATAATAAATACGAGGATAAAGATAAAGAAGGTCAGAATAGGAATGAAGAATGATAAATAAGGATAGCGATAGAGAGTAAGTGAGATAAGATAATAGGATAGAAGAGTCTGACTTCAGAGGAGTTAGGAGTATGATAACCAGTCATGAGCTACCTCAGGTGCGGGGTACTATCGTGAGCGGTTAGTACCGAGTGTTAATTATAATAATATCTGTATTGTAAATGATACATATAGTTTGGTTGTCTTACTATATATATATATATATTATATGTTATATATTATATTGAACCTAGTAGATTTCGAAATAATTATATTATGGTTATTTTCAGAACTTCAATCAGAAAAATAAATATAAATAAGATATAAATAATTAATTAAAATAAAAAAAAAATTTCATTATCAACTTATTTCATGGGTTATATACTTACAATAATTATACGTTTTTCTTTACAATATACTACCTATAAGGCAGTAAATCACTCAAATCTAAAATACACTCAATTCCAACCTCCCTCCTGACCATTCTTGATCTATTGATCTATACTATTAGATTAAAGGCCAATATTTTTAACTAATAAATTGATATACAGTATTTTACTAATACCCTTAAAGCAGTAATTCACTAAATCAAACCACAATCCAACCTCCCTCCTGACCATCTGGGATCTATTGATTAAGGCCAAATTTTTTACTAATATAAAATTGTTAATATACCCGTTATTATACATACTCATTAAAGCAGTAACATCTAAATCAAAGACCACATTAACCAACCTTCCCTCTCAGACCAATTGTGATTATATACTTATATGATCTATATATGTATTTAAAGAGGTCAAAAAATTTTATTATTATATATTACTTAAATATATATACTATTACATCAGTATATATATCATACTCTAAAGAAGTAAGCATACTTTATAAATTTCAAACCTCGATTCAATATCCCTCTCTGAACCTAATTCTAGTGATTTATTTAGATACTATATTGATAAATAAGTCATCATTTCGTTAGTATCTTATGGATAAACATAACATATAAATACAGATGTTATCTTTATATAATCAAAAATTGATATCTAATACATAATGTAGATATTAGCATGGATCGTTACACAAAGATCTTTCACATTTAGTGTAGAGCTGTACTATTATAAGCAGTCATCTAGAACTTCAAAAAATGGAATGTGTCAATATCGATCATAAAAGACTCTATTTCACGATATCTTAAATCGAAGAGAGAGACTAATCTTTGGTTATTGACGAAATAACTCTCTCCAAACGTTCTACACACTATTAACATTCTCGTTTATTTAATAAGTAACTAAAGAAAATTGTATTGAGAAAGGCTTTCTATAACAAAATGATGTCAGAGTTACATAACATTTTTATATTCTATTTTTAATCTCGTTTATAAGATACATTATAATCATAAAACATATTATTATATTTCAGATATTTTTCTCATATTTTCAATAAAATATATATACAATGGTCACTATATTACTCACCTATGGTTTGGAACAGTATACCTATTACTATATATACTATATATATACAACCTTTATTAGCGCGAACAAGTCGTTACACTATCCACGACAATTGATAGCTTAGCGCTGTCAAGCTAACAAGACATTGGTGTGCGAACAACGCAATCATTTGCAAGATGTGTGAGATGCTGAGTTTTTGATCTGAATCGAACCGTAATGTACGTCATCTCTATCTGTTCGTAACACAATTCTACATGCCATAGTGTGTGGTGAGCGTGCGAGAGTGTGAGCGTAATTAGCGACTATATAAGTTTACGTTAAGAGCGTATGTAACCACTTTAAAGAAATCAATAAATAATGATACCAACCATGGACAAAACCTAATAAAACACATTCACTTAGCCGATAAAACATGAAATAAAGACTCTCAACTCACAACATTAACAATACCTTATACAAACTAAAATAACACACTGAATAAATATACTGAGCTAAGACTTAAAATAAATTTGAAAATATTAGAAGCTAAAAATAACGTAAAAAACCTCTATTATTCTAAACTATTTGTCAAGCATACTACTTAAATCAAAATTAGGGTACACGAAATATCGACTTGCACATTGGTACAACATGACTCTATACAAGCAAACATCAACTATTTTGAAGGCTTAAAAATCGTAAGAACTATCATACTAGTACTACTACTGATAATATCATGTGAATCTCCATACTATACCGTAGCTAAGCAAACACATCTCATAAAACAGGAAAAAACTGCGATTTCACCTCTGAGTTATACTCCATGAGTTATCACAGCTTTATACCAACAGTGTAAAGGAAGTACAACTAATTCATGTCACACATCCAAAAAACGTAACTTATTCACACTTTTGTCATAGTGAGCAAATTTCTATCTATTTGCAAAGAGGTTTGATTAATTTATTAACATTAACATATATAGGTTAATAATATGTTACACAAAATATGTAACTATAACCTTGTGTTAAACCTTATATCATATAGACCGGCAAAGTAATCGCCACTCGTCACAAATAGTTTACATAATTAATTAAATACATAACATTTACAATTTACCTATGAATTAATAACTAGTAAATATAATGTTTGTAAAAGGCAAACCAGACACATCTTAAAGCAATAGTGAAATAAACTGTACTAACTATTAAACAAATGAGTTCACACAACTTAATCAACAGTAAAGTAACTTAATCAATAGCATCACAAACAATCATAGTAACTATTAGGTCCTCTACTTCGCAGTCATAAAATTATTTAATTAACTAACAATAGAACAACACGATTGTTGAATTTATAGAGGCACAACCAACATATGTGATAAAATAATTATGTTGTGTATAAAATCCCTAGTATTAAAAGCATAACGAATTAGAACTTTTGATACACGAGGACAGTATGAGAGTGATTAAATATAAGTCATAAACAGTAGTAAAAAGCGAAAAAGCGTGAGTCTACAAATAAACGTAAAACACACAATCGAACAAATGAAGAAGTTAAGAAGTAGTACACATCCAACAAAATCTAAATTATAAAAAGGTAATGAACGAATAAATGTCGTATGAAAGTGAGAGATTATTAAAACATAACTGTTAAACGTTATATCTCGACAGATAAGAAAAAACCATCAACTCACTATGGATCCACCAAATCCTTAACAACAACATAAATAAATAATAACTAGGTTAATACAATTATATCCTAAAGATATACGGACTTTACAGTAAACACCAGTAAAAAAACTAACTGAAAGCGAATGGTATAGTCCGAGTGAGAACAGAAACGTTATTACTATCTTTTTTTCTCTTTGTTCTACTCTAAATAATATTACAATTCGTGATATTTCAACACTGAGCTAATTAACTTCAGACCATTAGCTGTAAACGTTCCATCTGATGACACTACATGAATCAGGAGCTTATATTCAATTTTACTATCCTCCACATAAATATATCTCCTTACATCTAATAGTAAAAGGCATGTAGTACCATTATATCTAAAACGAAATGTTTTTTCTCTTATCCGCTAATATATATGTTCTACCACAGTGCACAATATAAAACTAAAAACAAAGTTCTAACTTATTGTATACATCTATCTTAAAAATAATTGTACGAAAGAGCTATACGAGCCTTGAACCGCATAACTTACTCATACTCACGAATATCAAAGTTACGTATAGAGCGAGAATAATCCATTCTAGAGTTGCTTAGATATTACTGCCTAACCAGACTGAAACTATTAAGGGCAATGAGTGTTAACTCATAAATATTGGCGTAATTACAATACAATTAATTTATAGCTTAATTATCCATAGCATATTAATCAAATAAATGAATTAAGCTTAGGATAAGTAGATGTGATAGTTTCTAAGCGACCAAACCTAACCACAATATATCTACTCCCCGGCATATGTAACATGATAAAACATTGAGACAAGAATAGTGTCCTTCTATAACTATTAATCCATCAAGATAACTATTAAACATAGCATAAGTGTTAAAACGTCAATACGACAGTAAAAACAGTAAACACGGTAAGATATTGTTATTACTTTTCCAATAAGTGAACATATATCTACATGCAGCAATCATATACGTATAGAAATCTACAATCATGCGCTCCTCGAGAGAGACGAATATAACTAATATCAAAATATATGTAAGGCTACTCGATTAACAGCGAATAAAGACCAATAATCCAAAAATAATACAAAAACCACTAAATCGTTCAGTATAAAACAACGTGAAAACATGTAAAAGTATATTTAAGGAACTATAAATCTCTTAATACTATAGACGTCCGCCCCATTTCTCTAAAGAATAAAAAATAAATCAACTACAAATAAATAACAGAGTGTGATAAAAAAATTTATTGTATAGCTATATTATAACCATTTGCATAATATAATAATGGATGCTAAATACTTATTAATTATATTAAGACCCTTCAGAGCAGATACCAAAAAATAGGCAAATGTATAGCTCAAGTCACACATTTACAGGTGCTAACGTAATATATAAAATATAAATTTAGAACACGTCGATTAGAGGGATAATATACGAATACTCACTCGTGAAGAATTATACATAAACAACTAAGCTATTAGAGTAATGCTGAGGAAGAAATAGTATTCTATATCATCCAGCGTAAAACACTACATAGAAAGAAAATAGTGGTAATAAAATAACGAATACTCTACTCATTAAATTGTAATGAGATTCTTCTTCATACCATTCAGAAGAAAGTAAAACAAGAATACGACGTACGAATGAACCCATCTCTAGTATTTCAAAATGAGTATATATATTCTCTGAGTGTTCTCAACAAACACTAACATACAACTAAACATATATAACATTATATATAGTAACTCATATAAAAAAGAAGTTCTTATATAGATAACTTAACCAATACGAAATTAATTTGAGTTAAGTACTATAACATATTGTTTTCACATTAATATTAAAGCATATATACATAGCATTACAAGATCTAAGATAATATATGCTTAACTAACGATACGAATCTAACACAACTATAAGCTAATGATAAATAAACTGTTAAACATTTAAACAAATAAAGTGAGTTTACCACACTTAACCTAACCTGTTAAAGAACGTGACTAATTATGGTGACATACAATACGTATTAAACCAATATTTATTCATTACTATATAATTTTACCAATAACATGATCTCTATCAATAAATTTAAACGTTAAATTCTTATTTATCAATTGAAACAACAGTATAATATTAAACATAGAATTTATAATCTAATATAACCTTGTTAATTATACATACCAGTAACTAGCAGCTAAAGTAATTATGCATAACGTTATAGTAACAAAAGTTTTCCACATTATAAACTTAACTAAAAACATAAACATGATGAAAAATATATGATATGTGATACAACGACAAATACCTAAACACCTTAACAGTACTGAATAAATAACCACTATACTATTATAACTAAACTTCCGCACTTATATAACAGCAGATAAAGTTTTATACTCATAACACATTGATACAATATACGTAAACTCCTCATTTTATTCACACTTTAGACAATAAGGTGATACCATATCATCTTAAATCATACATATTCATGTAAATTTTTATACTTTTAATATCCGTATAATAGTTTATTTAAACAAACAGATTCTGTACACTCGCTGCGACTTCGAAATTACATACTACCCTGAACAAAATAGTAAAAAGTGAGTAAATGACAATACAACCGTATATCAAAATGTATTTACATACAACCTTCGTATAATATATCTTATAAAACGTAAAAAATATTTCTATTCTTACGGCTCTGCTGAGCAGATATCTCAGTAGAATCACGCCACGGCGAATTAGAGTTGACGATGTACTAAAACAAACGTTTTTAATTAGACCCAACTATCCCCACACCACCCAACCCTCTCTTTATAACAAATTACTCGTTCTATCCTGAACAAAAGATTACTAAAATTATTATCATCAATCTTCTTTTTTGTGAATATATAATCACCCACTGCAACTCGATAATTCAGGTTACTGATTTATAAGCAGTAAAAGCTGGTAAGACTTCTCTAGTCATAATTTATCAAATATAACCACTTATACCTCGCAGTCCCCTAAATCCCCAATCCCACCAGCCTGTATGATTCTACTTAGTAACTATGAGTTCTAAAAGTCATATTTCTGAAGTATCTATATTTGGAATATTTCGATAATAATTTAAAATTGATAAATAAGTTCTATTTTAATTATACTGACCTACGAATATATGCTTAACCAACAAAAGTCAGCATCAGATTAAAATAGCTAAATAAAAATCACTCTAACTATTTTAAATCATAATAGAAATATAAATATGTACAAATGCAAACCTAACAGACCTCGCGTAATGAATTAATATCAGCAATAAATTCCTGAAAATTCCCTAATACTTATCAAATGTTAAAAAGTAGCTAACAGGTCATACAAATATAACACGTATATATGGTATCCACACTTATTATATTGCTGCATTAATCGCAATGCAGGTGATTAAAACCGGATATTATCTTAACAATAAATAATCCTTAACAAAGTTAGACGCAATCTATCATAAAGATATACCTAATAACTATCTTGAACTATAGAATTTGGATCTACTATTCTTCTTACAAAGTGTCATACACTCGTTTCGTAGAGTATTATAAATACTAAATCTAATTGACCATGAATAATCGTAGACATTAGCAACAATTCTATAAGGGCCAAATACTCATACATTACCAACTAAAAAACTATTAAACCTGACTCAAATACGTTTTAACACACAATATCATCGTCAGCTAACACATAGTAAGATTCATTACTAAAAACTCATTACATTTCTCTTAACATAAATCAGTTATTTTTCACAATGTACATAGTTGTATTATATACAATAGTACGTACTTAACTTTAAATACTAAATAAATGACAGTTCTAATTAACATATGAGTGTATAGTATCTAACGGTCACCACTAACATTTCCTCCTAATAGAGAAGATAATTCCCAAGGGGTATACGCCTATGAAAGTAGGTGTGAATTCACTGCGATGAGGTGAGATCACACCTACCTCGAACGGTGAATCCGGTCACTATACCTCAAAAACTATAATATGTAATTGTGTTGTATCATTAAGATACTCTTGGTATTATAATGAAAAAACTGCTTATTCGTATAATGTTATAGGTACCAGCTACTATGTTAAAATATTACTTATATATGATAAATTATTATTAGTTAAATAAATAAACACTGATTTTGTTTATACTTAAGTGAGTATAATGAATATGAGTTAATTTTATGTAATAGATATTACTTGATTACTGTAACGATGAGGTTGAACGTGAGTCTAGGTTTAAGTTTTTGTGTATATAGAAGTATAGTTAGGTTTGCCCTTAGTAATTTGCTTATAATGCTACGAATTATTCATTAGGTTACATACTTATGATGTTATATATATATACTCGAACGATGAAATTACCTCCCATTAATGAAAGTGTCAATTCAAGTTCAGAATGTTGGTATCTTATATATATATATATATTGATAGATTTGGTCACTTTATGTATTAATAGTGATAGATATTGTTAGAAATACGGCTGTACCTGTTGTATGATATTAGTCGAGCAAAATATGTTATATATATGGAACATATATCGTAGTACTTGTATGATACCTATCACTATACATAACTTTTATCTTATGATTAAGTAGTATAGTGGAATTTTCAGTAGATTGTTAGCTGATTATTCATACAGCGACAGCGCATCAGTGTTAGGTTTTATGCATTTGTACATTATATATTATTCTTGTTTAACGGTTATATCATAATGATTATAGCTAGTACTTTATTATTAGATGTCATAGAAGCTTATCTGATGGATTCATAATAGCAATAATATATTAATATTACGTATCTAGGTCAGTAATATTAAAGAACTTATCTTTTATTTATATGTTTATACTCCCAAAAAATGTAATACTCCGAAAATATATGATCATTGTACCCTCTAGAGTTTGATGAATATCGAATAGAGTCTACCAGTAATTCAACGAGGCTGCGAACCATAAAGTGTGGGTGAGAGACTGCTCGACGCTTAGAGTGCCATATTAGGCTCTACATGGTGCCATTGATATATCTACAGCGGCATTGTGTAACAAAGTTATGCGTGACAATACGAGTTGTAAAAACTAATTAGGCGAGGATTGTGTGTGTACTATGAGAGTATATCTTTTTATGTTCGAACAGAAGAGTGAGATCTCCTGTCGACTTCTCTCTACAAAGAGATGTAGAGAATTCTCTGAATAAGTCAGTTATGTATATAGTGTTCTTGTATAAATAAAATCATTATGTGTTGCAGATTTTCCGCGTAGCATGGTAATAGATATTTCTTCTAGTAGTCCTATGATTATGCATGACATTTTTACAATTACTAATATTATGTGATCCAGAATTAGTGTTGATGTGTAAAAACGCAAATATTTGTTGAGACGATAGTAGCATTGTTGAGTAATTCGTTTTTTGACACAGATGATATCTTTATCATGATAGGAATCCGCGCTACTAGCGCGGATTGTGAATGCATGAATACTTTGTCTGACGATAGTTTTGGATCTGATTATACAAGATTAAACACATAGTATGTCTACGTGTGACGATAAAGCTTAGCGAGAAAAGAAGTGAGTGAATGAAAGGAGTTAGCGATGAGAGATGTAGTACAAAGAGTGAGTTAGGAGATACTTTGACTGGCGTGTTAAAGTCAGAGAAAGTTGTTAATGGTGTAGTAGAGAGATCTTCGTTACGTAAGGGTGCTAGGTTTGAGACGTGTGTACAGATCAGATATCTTACTTCATGTTATGTTATGTTAGCTTATTAATGATTGAAGGAAACTTATTGACATAAAGTTTATACACTTTTCTTCAAATGTCCGAAGAATTAAACGAGAAAGTTATTAGATTAATTATTATTTATAATTAGAGATAGTGAGCGTAGATAGTGTCGAATAGGTGAAGAGAGAATTAACGCAAGTTATGTTCCATTGAAGATATGTTTGGTTAAATAAGTATGAGGCAAGCAATGAAGAGGTGATAAACGAGTTTGTTTGTATGCAATGTCAGGTAACAGCGTCTTACAACGTGAGTTAAAGTGCTGGAAACTTTTAGTATATAGCGAATTACAATCAGGATAGTTATCGATTCTTAAGGTTGTGTTTTCAGATATCGAGTGCGGAGTAGTACATAGTATTTTTTCCCATATATGTTACGAAATGGTAAATCCCTACTACGTTTAAAGCGCACCTTTTTTACAAGTGATGAGTTGTAATAGCCCGATGTGAACCAGGGCTCATGATGATACTCGAATAAGTATGCCGGTACTTGCCATTACAGGGGCGTAAGCTATCGTAAACGACTCCTCTAATAAAGATGCCCTATGCAATATAGCGCTGAGTGTCTTATGTGAATATGTTTGTATTATCCAGAACCTCTGAAAAGGAGCCTACAAAGCTACCTTACAGCCTCTTTATGTAAAGACCCTGGATTGTGGTTTTCATTCAGGTAACGATACGTGAAATAATTGTCGATGCCTCCAATTAAATTGCTTAGCGCTTACTTCTTCTGCGATTATGTGAAAGAGAAAAGAAACTGCAATTACTATAAAGGGAGTTGTAGTGCGTGTATATCTGAACATGATTTGTTCTTCAGGGTGTAGTATGATAGATTGTGTACGCCATTTGATAGTTTCGTCGGAGATTATCGTATGATATACGTGAAGAAATACGATCGAGTACATACATACTGTCCCTTTTAGTTTGCTAGATATACCTTCCCAATCTGAACAATTGCGTTGAGTGGACGTAATGATTACTATCCCAACCGAGGTTTCAGCGATACTATAGGTGTTATCACATAGGCTAGCCCTTCTGAAGGCATAGCTAATTGTTGCTGGGAGGAGGATCGTTTGAATTACTACTACCAATGCTATAGAGGAGAGCAATGAAGTAGTTGCAGCTGCGCCCCTAGGCAGGGTCCAACAAAAATGGTATATATGAGTGATATATAGCATATCAAATACTTATGAATGAGAGCATACTGCAGTTAAAAAGCATTAGAAATATCTATTTTTTCATGTTGAATTAGATGAGAGTTTGAGTGAGTTTTTCCTGAACTCTAGGCAGGAGAGTATCTCTGAGAAGAGAACCAACTGAATCTAATTAGTGCCTATAACAATAATATTAAAGCTGTTATATCGTTCACCGATAGTGTATATGCTCCTATCTACTAACATGGTTCTAATGAATAGATATCTACGGTCGATGGGTATATAGAACAAATTTTCTAGTTGGACTAAAAGGTTTCTAACTGTGATACCAATAGGATCACATTCACAGTTAAATATTAGGTATAGTAGCCATAAATGACAGTAGGGAAGAGAATGGAAGTTTAGGAAAAATGATGCCAGATAACTTGTAGTGTCTCAGAACAGTTACAATTTTTGCTAATATACTGTGTCTTTCAGTATAGTGTAATTAAGAGTCACACAGAGCGTTATAAGTAAATTTTCACACGACAGAATTTTAATTTTATATCCTGAAGGGGCGTAATGTGTGAGAGCACGGCGATATGTAGTACGTGCAGAAAGAGATATGAGAACAAACAATGAGATATCTTATTTCGCATAGGCTCTTCCATTCATTAAATGGCATGCATAATGTCGCTTTCATATAAATGTTAAAACATTGTTATGTTAGCATATAGATTAACGCATTTATATTAAGGAACTCAGTATATACTTTAATCTGAAAAAACTCTTCATGCGTCGACTCTACCTTCTATAAGTTAGTATAGATTCTGTATAAACTACTGTTATATTCGTGTGTAGAGATAAGCGCAGGATATATTAGAGACATATAGTAAGACTTTGATGTACTTAGTTATTTGTTTTAGTTTACAGTGTTAGCGCGATATGTATCATATACTTGTATTTTCGGGCACAGTTTATAGTTGGGTAAGAGCCTATCTGGATATTTTACCGTAGTTAAGTGAAAAGGTATAATGGTCGGTTCCGAAATACCAGATAGGGATCGGAAGTTAAGTGAATTCTAAAACCTAAAATGTTGTTTGATAGGTAATTGTAGGAATGTCAAAGAGCTAGTAACCTAGTCAGTGTGCTGAGATAGCTATAACATGCGAGACGAGGTGAGAAATTGAGTTGTTCAGATGCAGTGAATGCTGGAATACTAACCTAGTGTTCAGAGAAGAAGATTAGGATAGATTAGCAGTGAGTAGTAGAGGAATGACCATATGTTATGTGTATGGGATAACTTGGTGTTAAGTTGTTTGAACTTTTGTTAATGTTAAGCGTTTTTTTATGTGTAAGTTGTATGGTGAAGCGGAGTGTGAGTGTACTGATGATGTGCAATTAGTATTGTCTTAGTTCAAGAGATGTGTAACGAGATATGTATACGCGTGATTATTGAGAATGGATGAGGAGAAGCTTGTTATGTGAAGCAGTTTAGCGAGAGTAGACTTTCGCTTGCTCTGGATGTAGATAGAGATTAACCGAGAGAAATGGTATGAGATGTATATGATGAAGGAGAGTATTAGTTAGAGAGAATGAGATGAAGATTGACATTGCTTAGTGAAATTAACATCGGAATATGTTAGAGATAACCCTTTGACCAAGAGAGAGAGAGAGAGATGGAGATAGAAGAGGTAACAGTGTGTTAGAGTTGTGAAAAGGATGCAAGGTTTTGTAGATTGCGTAAAGACTTGTTTATAACGTGTGTTAACAGTGCGGGTGTAAGATTGTATATTATAGCTATGTAGATTTAGTCGTGAATCGTGTGACAAAGGAGTTGTTGTGGTAGCTCGGTTTTGCCTTTGTACATTATATTCTTAGGTTCTATGCGGGGTATGTGTATGAGAAACGACGTGCTGTTTAATACCGAACACAATTTGATACTGTGTAGACGAGGAGAGTGACAGAGACAGATTCGGCCCAAAGGTCTTTAATGATTATGAATCAGGATAGTTTTTTCACAGAATGTAAGCAAAGGACTGTATAAGTAAAAATGTGATTGCGTCTACATTATTACCACTGGTGTAATGAGGTAATAAACTTAAACTTCTTCTAGTGGTGTGATGTTTAGAAGAAAATATGTGTCTTTAGTGTCGATAGCGAAGAGATAAAGTGGAGAATAATGTATCGATCTGTGAGTGTTCGCGTGTAGTTACATATAACTATGTCTGTATATATGAGTGTGTAAAAAGACGTGCGATTGTCCTAGAATCTATAAGACGCGTATAATATTTCCTTATTTAAAGTCTTATTGATTGTATTAATAGGGATTATTTTATCTTCGATTTATTTATGTGGACGTTTAATTATTCTATATAGTTTCAGAATTGAATTTGCTACTGATTATTATTTAAATTGTATTATTCTTTTTATTAATTATTAATCATTGTTTGTTGACTGGTTATGTGTCAGATTTATTATTTAGTTATTTAAGTGGTATTGATGGTGCTTATAGTATTAAATTATTATTGATTAGAGATATGCTTGACAAAGTATTAAGTGAAATTATTATTATATGTATTTACGTTAGATCGGTTTTTATTTTTATATTATAAGTTTACTTTTACATTTATTCTTATGTCAAAGGTTAGTCTATTATTATTATAGGTTATATCATTTTTGTAATGTTGAATCTGTATCTTATATCGATTGATGTTTAAGAATTATTTATTTAGTGATTTATTGATTTTATTGATTATTCATGTGATTATATTATTATTTCATTTGTACATTATTTTCTATTAGATTTTCTTATTGTATACTGTCAGTGTGTTAGCATATATTTGATGGTAAGTATATATGTTATGATAATCATCATTTTTATTTAATTATTTGAGTTTAGTAAGTATATATTCGAGTGTATTGTATATCTAGATTATTATTACTATTCTATTTATGTATTAAATTATTTTATATATCCTATTATTAATGTTAGTGAATTATTCATGTTTTTAAAAGTTATTAATATTATATCTGTATTATTTGTATCTAATTATTTAGTAAGTATTATATAACTGATATTACATATCATTCATATTCCCTAGGAATGGAAGCGTTTCCCCTGTGGAGCAATAGAATACTGAGAGACATTTGCTGATTAAACCAGTAGTATAGAGGATTTAGGATGTCTGTTCATGTTTTTATATGCAATAATGTGAAATTAGGCTAACTATATTTACGTTAATGGTGTTTACAAGTCTGTCGAACCTTGCTGTTATCAGAGAGAAACTGTTTTCAAATCGTGGACATACGCGCTGAGTGTTAAGATGTAGTCTCAGGTGCATCGTCTGCGTGTAGAAACTCCTTATTCCTTTCCCACTGATCTGACGAGTTCAGTGAATATATTATCTTAAGTTGAAAAAGCTTCCAATTAAATAGATTAGTAACCATTCCGTCGCTATGAACCCCAAGCTCCACAGTAGCTAATCATGTAGATCATATGACTATTGTAGTGATACACAAACTTCTAAGCAGTTTTTTAAATCTTGTCACATGCTTATAGATGCGCAGGAGAATCTTTACTCAGCTCGAAATGTCTGGACAATACTTGAAGATCAGAGATATAAGACGAAATAAAATACAAGCCATGAAGAGATCGATATTAAATTGAGGGAGAAAGAGTTTAGTCATGGGTACAAGAGAAAAGAATTTAGAGGTTGAGAAAATAGGTCTGCAGGGCTATGTTTGGTGACATCATGCCGAGATAGATCGAATACTGTTAGATGATTTGAATGTGCTGCATACATTGACCTCGATATTCATTGTTGTATGTATTAAGATAGAAACAGGTCAGGACTTCAACTATAATTGAGTAAATCATAAAAATGAATTAGGAAGCGACATAGTCAAATCTAATGTCGGAGGGAATCGTTGATAGATACCTCCAACGAGAAATGTACTGGATGTATGCGAGAGAGAGGATTAGTGCAAGAAATTATATGGGATATATGGAATATTATTTGATCTTAATTCTGCTTTATGTAAGTTCGGAAGATAAGTGTTAAGAATACTCTGCTGAACAATTTTATAAGGAGAGACAATGTTTATTTGGCTAAATACAATTAATAATCTAAAGACAGTAGTCACAGAAAATCGGAAAACTTAAATCATTGACACGTGCGAGAGAGAAGGGAGGATAGACAATATTGTACGATTGGACATTTTATATCACACACTTTAAACACACCGACACTATCATACGAGCGAGACCAACTTAAAAACCGTTACAATTTAGTTAAATAAATTTGGCTCTTTAAATATTCAATAGATCAATATTATGAGTCACTAGAGATGTCAGAGGGATATATTTTGGATTGTAGGTTTAATTTATGAGTTAATTTACTATTAGCTTAATATATATAGGGTATGTAAAAAAACGTAAATTTGTAAGTATAAACATATACAAAAAGTGTGAAAAAAATTATTATTTATATTTATATTTATATATCATTTATATTAATTAAATTTATTATATTTTTTTTATCTTTGTATGTATTCTGAATAACCATTATTTTCTAGAAATCTAATCAGGTATTCAATAAACATATTATATAAAATAGACACCAACATTGTATCAATTATATCAATACCGTATAATAGTTTACCATATAGTGCGGGAAGCAAAGAGCAATCCGCTTCCGGAGCCCGTCACCGGGCAGCCTGTCAACTCCTACTCCTCTGAGTAAGACTTCATTTACCTCATTCTTCTACCTAAATATGCAATTTTCTTTCTTCCTCCTTCGTCCTTCTTCTTCCTCGTTTACGACCCCTCGTATTTGCACTCTGTTACTCTTATTTTATCAGTCGAGAATCCACCCTCCTAAATTGAGGGTCCTATAGACACCACTATACGGTACTTATAAACCTATCATTATTCGAGTTCTCGACCTCAATAATCCTTATAAAGACACCAACATGTTGTTATACGAATGTTTATTAACTCGCACCGCAGTGGCTCCAGAGAAATCTTGGAAGCCAACTCCACAGATTCACATATCAAGTATTTCTAGAAATTTCAACTCTGAATCCTCTTCAGTCAAATTTCAGCCCAATTTACGAACCACTTCGATTTTTTAAAGGGGGGGTGGGTTCCCCTTCGGGGACCCACGGATGTAACCTCGTCTACGACGAGGTTACCTCCCCATTAACACCCCTTCAAATTTTAACCAGATACGATAAACCTAACCCGGTAGATATATATTGAACCAAACGATGCGAAGAAGAAACCGCGGTGGAATAATAACAAAAATAATAATAATAATAATAATAATAATAATTAATAATAATAATAATATAATAATAATAATAATTAATAATAATAATAATAATATACAGACAGATCAACACTAACCATGGCTGAACCAAACCGAACCCTGAACCGGAGCCGGGAGTCCCCGGAGCCCGGAGTCCGGAGTCGGAGTCGGAGTCGGAAGTCGAGTCAGAGTGCGTAAAAAAAAATGCTCCCTTACGGATTCGTTTTCGACTCCATCGATTCGTCTTCCGAGAATCGAAATCTTTCTAATAATAATAAATAATAATAATAATAATAATAATAATAATAATAAATATTAATGTGTGTATGTGTATGTGTATGCGGGCACCCCGCTCGCTCTCCGCGCCATAATAAAAAAATAATTATGAAATAACATGTAAAAAATCAATTAACTTATCTCAAAAACAACGTTTCCTTATCAGCTACGCTGATTAAGGACACTCAGAGAAACGTATTCCAAATGTGGTCTTTGAGACTGGAGACTTACTATTAACATTATCAAAACGAACTTCAGTTTTCATTCTTAATAAATTTGTTGGATTATGGCTTCAGCTTCACAACTATCACAGTTCCGAGGGGTTCATCGCCTAGGACATTAGCAAAACTTCCTTTACGGTATGGATTTCTTTCATCCATTTCAAGTTTGGATTATGGGCAGAAACTCATTGTTGGATTCCACTACGAACTCTAATTCCTTTTCGAATTCTAAAATGGTTCTGTGACCTCTGCCTTTTATGTATGAAGAAATTTTTCAATAAAGGACCTAAATTTCAAGCAACTTCGTTTCGTCTTATCTCAAGCAATGTTTTTTTTATAACTTACAACTTTGTAAAACTACTTGCGCCTAGGTCAAGTCATGGATAAGTTTGGAAACGTCTTATACTGGACCTTTCCTTGGATTTAACGCGTTCGATCAATGTGCCTATTTAGGTTGATTAGACTATTTATTCAATTATTGAGGTTTATCGATTTCTTGGAATAATATATTAGATATTTTTATAATTAACTAATTTGATTTGTCTATACTCATATATGCATGTATATGTTGACGTTCTATGCGAGCCTACCGATTTTGCTGATATATCTATAAACGGATAGCTTGTAGTGTTTGAACTGCACCTTTAATTTTCTGTATTAATATATAATACATTATATATATATATTGAGTATGGAATATTCAAAATATATATCATGTATATTAATGGTTTATAGTATCTTCGGATTTTCTCATGAATCTATTCTTATATTAGTACTTATTATTACTTATTATTATGCCTTCATTAAATTGAGTTTGTATTGATCTGTGCATTAATATGTTTTCTTCTCTCATCTGGCACCCCGAAAACCTTATGAAAATATTAAATCATGTATTTTAGTATTATTATTTTTACTACACCATTGAACTACAAATATGTTATTTTAAATGTAGTTGAGGCAATTTAGTTAAATTGCCCATATTATAATAATATTTATACATTGAATGAAGGTTAATTTTATATCTGTATAAATTAATTATAACATTAATACTTTCTCATACCGTATGTTATAGTCGAGCTAAGGATATAGCTAAATGAGCATCTCTAGTCAGCTCTCATAATTATTATTAACTATTATGTATAAAATTTTTAATTTATGTTCGTACTTCTGCTAAGATTTTCGCGAGCAAAATTTTAGCATAAGTCGAAATGAAATATAAATTATATTAAACTATATATATATATATACCTCTACATTCCCCACCACAAATACCTTTTCATTTGGAGATTTAATAATTAAAACAATCCATCAAACTTAGTTAAAGAACTTCTACTTCAAACTATTTCTTAGCCAACCACTCAGAGGCTAGGAAGGTAATATTTATAGTGAGTTCGAAGTGCTTGTGATGACTACCGAATTTCGATCATCACATATATTTTCACTATATAAAATCAGGAAGAGCTTACAGAGTTAGGCGCATATAGTGTGAGAATATCACGCCACTGGAAAAGGCTTTTGACGTACTTGCCATTATCGCCACAAAGATGATTATTACTCAACAGAAGGGACCTTATTGTTACTTTTAAACTTTCATCGATATAATATATTACTATTTTATAATATTACTTATGTTAAGAATAAAAATATACTTCCTTTCAAAATATGTTAATGGATTTATTAAAGAATCCATCACTCTTATATAGGGTGCTGCTGCTATAATAATAAACCACCATCTATATATTATAAATGTAATGACATAGTCGTATACCCTATTATATTAATATATTAAGATATATATAATATAATATTAATACTAATATATATATATATATATATATATATATTATATATATATATAATATATATATAAATATTTAATATATTTAATATATATAATATATATATATATATATATATATATATATATATATATATATATATAAATATATATATTATATAAATATTATAATATATATATATATTATATAAAAATTTAATAAATAAATATAATCTTAATATATTATAGATATTAAACAGCTACAATATATATATATATATATATAGTAGGAATTTTATCCTTTAAATTCGATAACTGCTTTACCGATTCATTATATTGCATATAATATATTCAAATGAAAAATAATATGCTGAATGTAAACGAATTTTTTTTCATTATTTACATTAAATTTTTCTATAGGGATCAAGGTTTAGCATATTATGAGATTTTTTTTTTTTATTATTTATTACTAAAGGAATAACCCTATAATGAATATATAATATAGTAGCAAGATTTGAAAGAGTATCAGGGTATCTTACTCGGCTCTCAGCGGGGGACGACGGGGGGACTTAGTTACCCCCCTCTCTGGTCCCTCCGTCAGCTATCACCCCTTTAAATAAATATTTATTATTTGATCTACTCAGAATAATATTGAACAACAACGAAACCGTCTCTCAAACATATCAGAAAAAAATTAACGATGAATTAATAAAAAAAGACATAATCTATGTTGAGGAAACTTTCAGCGATCTTATTTCTATTGGTGATATATATATAGGTTATTTAGCTAACACGTGACCACTGTACTGTAGGCTGCTAATCGTAGCAGATTCTGCAGATTGTCGATATTATGAATATATTCTCTTTGCAAATACCTTTTTATATAATAAAATTAAATGTAATACTAATATATATATATATATATATATATATATATATATATATATTTATATTATTTATAATATATTTATACCTATAATAATCTAATAAGGCTGACTACGGTGGTCTAAAATTCGTGAGGGTTATGAACCAAATCAATATATATATAAATTAATATATATATATAATTATATATATATATATATATATATTAATTAATATATTATATATATATATATATATATATTAAATTAATATATATATATTAATATATATATATATTATATATATGATAATTATTATATATTATTATATATATATATATTAGTAATTATGTTAATTGATGTAAATATATACATTTCTTATAATATACCTTATTTTCTATATTATAATATATAGTTTAGGTTATAGAGAAACAGAGCTGATGACGTACACTATATCATAGTAACAAAAGTATTTTGTCTTCAAAGAATCCACTTGTTCTTCATCACTGTCAACAAGTTCTTCGAATCTTGAACAGATGGTTTTCAGAGTCAAATAGTTCAAATGTAAATTAAAGAAAAGAAATTGGTATATTTCACGATTCTCCATATAATTGTTAGCATTTTTTGAAGCACCTTGGTTAAAGAAGCCAAGTAATATAATTATCTCTTAGAAGCAGTAACATCCTCAAGTACAGTAGTCTTGAACCACCACATCCTTTCTTCGTTCAAAAAATCATTATATATTTAAATCATATATTAATTATTCGATGTATTATTATGATAAATAAATGATTTTCCTTCCTCTATGATAATGTTGATTAAGTGTACAAAAATTCAATTTAATCCAAGTAATTTATAATTAATATTATATAAATGCTCAAAGTATAAGCTTTTAATTTTGAAACGCTATAGAAAGAACAAGCTTATGCTAAGGAACAAGCTTACATACTGTATTATTGCTTGATGTTGATTTGATCATACTAGTATATGAACACTTATATCAGTAAGTACATCACTGATGCCGAGATTTGTCAGAGAGGGCACTAGTTTATAGCCCAGTTTTGTCATTATAGAAGAACACGAGTTTTGAACTTTGAAAAGAAGAGTCTTATTAATTCCATGTGTCCAATTGAGTATTTGCCCTTTCGATTTTCTAAAAGTACTCGCATCGTTGTTTATTGTCAATATAGTATGCTTCTCAAGAAAATTTTTAACGTCTGAGTGAAAAGGTAAATGCATTGTTTTAAATATATTTTTCACAACCCCAAATGGATCAAGGCAAAGATCTTCGTAACGTACGAGAACAACCCGTTCTGGAAACATTTTAAAAAGCTCGTTATAAGCGATTAGGTCATCTCCCATATTTGAACAGAGTATTCTAACATCTGAACAGAATTCTTCTTTACAAAATGACACAGTCGTCTCTCTGGAGGTCATGATCGCCCTTGGATCTCTTACTAAAAGTATAACATAAGAGTTCATTGAATCATTTTCGAGTAAGGGTCTGAGGAACTTTATTCCAAGTCTGAGAAGTTTCATTCCAGTCCATTTGTACGACTTACAACTCGCTTCTAAATTATCTCCTTGAAAACAAGTGGTTTTGTTTAATTTTCTCTTCCTCATGCAAAATTTCGTTAATTTTTCATTCCTTTTTAATATTAGTTCCCTTCCTCTTTTCATATCTTTTCTATATCTTTCACTAAATCTGAAAAGAATATATATAAATAATATATTAAATATATAATTACATATGTCTCTAATATCTTATATTTAAATGGATTATGTATGGTATGTGATATATGAAAGTGCGTAGTGCGTGGCGTGATAGGTGCGTGTGCGTTGTGGGTGCGTGTGCGTATCGTGTGCGTGTGCCATGGGGCTCGTAACGAAAACGGGAGGCACTTCATATAAATATAATTATATAATATATATAGTAATATTGAGATGAAATATAAGTATATATATATATATATATAACAATGTATTTGTTTCCATAAAAATATAAATATATTAAAAAACTATACCCTTTATCTATAATATATTTATAGAGTAGTAGTGACGTCCATTTCCTCTTATTGTTGGCTGTTCATCCGCGGAGGAAATATTTAATAACATAAAACATTCGTATTTTACTATTTTATACTAATTTAATTATTATCTTTAATAACACTAATTTAACAATTAACTTTATAATACTAATTTAACCACTAATTTGATAACACTAATTTAACCACTACTGAAAATAAAAAATTATAAGTTACCAACCCTACAATAATTTAAAACGGAGGAAGTTTCTCTTAACCATCTAAGTTCTACCATACTTCGTCCGGCAATTACACCTTGGGCTCAAGAGTCAAATACTACTCTCCTTATAATAATCCTGCATTGTGCGTGATCCAAAAACTTGGAAACCAGTTATATTCATCGTAGTTTCCATAATCAGCATATCACAAAGAAACCACGGTTGCAATCTTAAATGTTATTCGACAACACCAGGTTTCATCATGAGGGGAGCGATGGATACTACCTTGCAGTTTTAGAGTTCAAAGCCTAGACTGACTTGGACCAGGGTGATCCTAAATACAGCCTAATAACTTAAAATCTTTCGGCCGTGATACTTAGCGCTGGCCCCATGCATATGTCCCCAATCTGGGCTTTTTCCTTCGCTTCTTAACCGTTGGCAATCCGGTCAATATATGTAAATTTTAGTATAACCTCTCTCCTCTCTCTCTTCCGTCTTCTCTCTCTCACTCTCTCTCTCTCTCTCTCTCTCTCTATCCTCTTCTCTCTCCTCTCTCTCTTCTCCTCTCTCTCTCGATATATATATATTATATAATATATATAGTATATATATATATATATATTATAATACTTATATTTGTATATATTATATATATATATAATATATATATTATATATTATATATTATAATATATTAATATAGTTAAAGATATCTTTTTAGGTGTTAATTTTTTTTTTTAAAAAATAGTTTTCTTGCATTTTTGTATCACATTATTATTGCAAAGGGCATACTCTAATTACGAGTAGAGTTTGCTCATTTTGGGAGATTTATGTTAAGAGGACTCTCGAGAGGGAGGCTTCTGTATGGAAAAAAAACTTCAAAATAGACAAATTAAGATCTGAAGCTAATTTTTTTACGTTGCTATGACAACCAGGGTGTTCGGTTTCATTTGATTTAGGCGTGCTCCTAGTAGCACAAATCGAAATGCCTTCCAGTTCAAGTGATTCAATTGAAATAATAATGTTCCGGGCAAGAGAAATAAAATGATTTTAATGATAATTAGCGTCCTTGTACAACATTTTGAAATAAATTCAAAGAGTAATTAAATATTGTTGAATATCTTTCATTACATAGT